>WAAG01054356.1:47447-84475 GCA_013390105.1 Tichodroma muraria | reverse complement strand
CCCCCCCCCCCCCCCCCAAGGGTTTGGAATGGGATCCTGCTTTCCCAGTGCTGCTGTGCACGGACACAAACTGGAGAATGGATGAGTCTTTGCCTCTCTTCTGATCCCACAAAGACCACGAAACCTGGGGTGTGGCACAGTCGCACTGACTTAGGCCCTGTCTAAGGTTTAGGTGATCTCAGGTGACCCCTCTCAGCCCAGCCTTGGTGTCCCCTTAGCCCCTTTTGCTGTGCCATCACCTGGGAGCAGCAGCAGCCTGTCCTTGTCTGGGCCCCCCAGAAAACTGTTGCCCCTTTCCCCCCCTGCGGGTCCTGCATGTTCTTGTTTCTTGTCATGGAGCAGGAATAATGTCCCTTGTGTCAAGCCCTTCGCTTTGCTGTGCCATTTAATCACCCACAAAGAAAATTTATTGCCTTTTAGATTCCTTTCCTATGAACATTATCCCATTAAATATACCTTTGACTTTCTTAATCATAAAACCTATCAGTTCATGAAATCTAAGAACTTGTCAGGTAGCTGCTAATAAATCTTCCAATTCCTGATGACAGGCACAGGCTGTTTAAAATGCAGCCAATAATGGCAAGGAAAAGGATGAAGGGAAGATCTGCTTTCTCCACTTACATAAATGCTTCTGTATGGGGCTCCAAAAAAGATGAACGGCACAGAGATCTTGATTTCAGGTGAGCTCCCATCATCGACCTTGGGGGTTTTGGTGTCATTCTGCCAGAATGGATACAGGCTTGCCATGGTGTGAGCTGGAAGGAGAGGGACAAGAGTCCTCAGGGCAGTGTCAGGACAGTCCTGATTTCAAAGAGGCCACAGAAAGCAGCACCAAAGCCCAACCTCAGCAGCCAAAGGGTGCTTGAAGCCAGGGCAGAGCTGCTGGCTGTGGGACTGGCTTTAGGACAGGCTCTGGGACAGGCTCAGGAGTAAAAGCATCACCCAGCTTAGTCAGGGCACAGCAAAGTGACCACAAGATGCACCACAGCCGCAGTTTTTCCTCCCCTGGGACTATGACCAAGTCAAACCCCCTAAGCCTTGGCTTCCCAGGAAGACAAGAGGTCCATGCCCTGCTCCAGGATGGGCAGGACTGGCTGCTCCACATGGTGAGGTGCTCAGGTGAGCAAGCAGCACCAATTCCAAGCCCCAGAGCCACGTTCCTGGCAGTGCCCACCTCCCTCCTGCCTGCTCCTCCCCTGCCAGGGCTCCTGGCCCGGGTGACAGCCGGAGGGGTCACGACTGCTCTGACATTCCCCATTCCTGCTAAAAGGCACTGCCAGTGAACATAATTGTCTCTCCCAAAAGTACTTCAGAAGATGGTTTTGACACATTTCAGCCTGCTGCTTTTTTTACTAGCCTAAAATCCATCAGCCTGAGGTACAAGCAGCCACTTCAGGCCCCAAGGCTCACATCCCCTCTTTTCCGAGCCAGACTTCTGCTGTCGTTTCATGTCCTGTTCCCCCAGTCAGCTCCTCACAGAGCAAACGGGGATTTTTCTGGGTTTGCCTCCTCCTTCTCCACTCTTTGATGTAGGAAAGCCTCACGACATTCAATCTGGGATGAGAGAGCCCCCAGGCTTGGAACAATCCCGGCTCTGTTCATCTGGATTTAGGACATGCTTTCATTTCCTGGGCCCTGCCCTGAGTTCTTGGGGCCTCCAGCCGAGGCCAGGTTGCTTTTTGCTCCCAAGGACAGGGAAAGGGCTCTCCTTGATGCCCAACTCTGAGGACGTGCCATGCTGGGCATTAAGGAGTCACTGACTGACCCTTCACAGGCTCCAAATTTCCCTGGGAAAAGGGAGATAAGGGGAAATCCGGCCTAACCCACTGGCATCCTGATTCCCTAAGACACTTGTGTGCCCTAAGTGCCCTGTTGGACATAAAGGGAGGTGGCATTGATGGTGTCCAAGCCACAGCCCTGCTTCCACAGACATATCCAAAAGGCCACAGCAAAATTCCTCCTGCCAGGCAGTAAAATAAATCATTTCACAGCTGTTACACACCTGATGAGTTATCACAGCCAAGGCACAGCTACAAGACACAGATTTTATTCCTTTTTTAAACAGGAGGCTCAACAGACATTCCTCAATTCTTCTTTAGCTCCATCAGTGCCACACTACCACACCTGCTCAGCAGCCCTAGCACAGAAATTTTCCACTCCTGCTTCCTCCGGAATGCTCCAGGTGCACACACAGCCATATAAATTATAAACACAAGCATCCCTTAGGATTCTCAGCCCTTCCCTCCCCACAGGAAACACTCAGGTCACCCTGGTTCTTGTTCTTGCTCCAGCCAGGAGTTAGGGATGTTTCCCAAGCCCCCTGGGGTCATTTTCCAAGCCCTCTGGGGTTTCTGGGCACCGTCCAGCTGGGGAATGTTCTCCTGCCGGGAGATACTCACCTCGCTGCCGTGCTGTTATCACCAAAAGGGCCACCCAGGCTCCCAGAAATGATCTCTTATTCATCCTGCAGGAAGGAGACAAACCCAGCCATGCATCACATTGGTAGGAAAACGCATCCTTGAGGCGATTCCCGAAGCTGCCTGACTGCTGCTGACACGTGGATGTTTCAGAGCTGGATGTCCCTCACCTGCCAGGCAGCCCTGAAACGCCTGTCCCATGGACTGGCGTGAGGAGAATTCCCTGGTGGTAACAGCAAATCACTGCCAAAGGAAGCCCAGAAACACCTGGAAGAGCTCACTTCATGTTTGGAAGCTGTGAACAGCCACGGCTCTCCGTGGGCTCATTCTCCTGAGCGTTCAGGAGCAATTCCTGATCTGCTTAGTGCAGGGATGGCCACTCCTGGCTGATCCCAGGGGGAGCAGCTCTGCTCCAAGCAGCCGAGCTGTAATGTGCTCTCATGGTCCAGGGGCTTCAACTTCAGCTAATCCTCTGCCCTGGCTGCGCCACAACCATCACTCAGGGGGGTGGATGAGCTTGGAAGGAGCACAAACATTTACACAGCTGGGCAGCTCCTTGTACAGGAATCAATGAGAGACAGAGAGAGCACAGATGCAAAATGAAAGTGAAATCCTGCGCCAGCTCTAATTCCTTCTGTGCCTAATGCAATTTGCTACTCGTTATTAATCCAATAGAAAATATTGCTAAAACACCTGCTTTGATTTCTTCTCCCGTCGACTGCGCTCGTTCCTCACGGGCACGGCTCAGGGAGAGCTCCCAGGAAGGTCTGGGGTTCTCCCAGAGTGTTGGGAAGGAACGCGGGAGCTTCCCACACCAACTGCGTGCATCACGGACAGCCTGAGTGTCACCAGCAGCCTCCCCACCTTCCCAGCCTTAAAAATCTCCCTGAATACCCAGCGTCCCTTTGTGTTCTCCCCGTGGATCTGTTTTTCTGGAAAATGTGGAGCAACAGATCCAGCTCCAGGATTACGGGGGGAACATCCCATCATTTATCCCGCATCACTCCCACTTGATTCCCATTACTTGGAAAGTTCGGAACACAGCGGAAGGGAAGTTCTTCGCTCACGTCAACGCGACCGCATTCTCCACGGGGAAAAGTTCATTCCACCAAGGAAAGGTTTTAGCACATTCCCTGTCTCAGAAAGGTGAAAGGAGAGTGACAGAACTTTGTATAGATTGTAAATCTGAGTCTCATTAGCAGAGACCAGCAGAGAGTGACGAGCGGGGACTGTGGCAGTGCGAGGACAAGAGTAAAACAGGACAGACACGAAGAACACGCTATGGAACACATGCCATCCAAAACTACAGTTTTTTAGGTATGGGAGAAAAGAAATTACCAACCTGTTTCATAGGCTAGAGGAGCAATCAGGTCTGAAATTTTAGACCAGCCTCGGTAGAGCAGGGCAAAATCCTATGTCAATGGAGAATGCATGCCCGTCCTCCCGTGCCAATTATTGCTGATGACTGAAACGATGGCTCAGTCCTTTGCTCTCCCAATTGAAAACTCTGTTTTCCTCAAGGCTCTTCCAGGGCTGGAGCAGTGTTGAGTTGCAATCACAACTGTTGTTCCTCTATTGATAACCAGCAGGCTAATCTGGAGATCAGATTCTGGCCTGGAGAGGGAGAGAAGCCTCTTTCTTCCCCAAAAGCTCACCCCCTTCAGGTGGATTCAGATGGAAATGCCACGGAGACGGAGCTGGGCTCACAGCTCTGCTGCTCAGGGAACAGAAAACCCAACCCTCAGAAGAACTGAGCCCCTTCCTCCTTTGTGTAAAGGGGAAAAAAAAAAAAAAAGCCCATCTATATAAAGTTACAGGATTAGCATTAAACAGTGCTAGGCTTAAAGCGCCGTTCAAAGGCGCTGAAGTTTCAATGGAGGTTTCAATGGAGTTGCTTTGCCATCCAAGTCCTGCTTTTACAGGTGGAAAAGGAAAACCTCACCCAGTGCAGCCCAGAGAAGGTTTCCTTGCTGTTCCCATTTCCACCCTCTCTGGAAGGACTGGTGCTGCTGGGGAGTTTCACTGGGGCACTGCTGTGAGCGTTGTTATCATTTTCACTCGTGCCACTGCAGTTTCCACAGGGATTTTCCCTGCCTCTGGCATCTGGGCTGACCACAGCTCTACATTTGAGTCCAATCTGTACCCCAAAAAAGATTTCAACTGCTTTGAGTCGGCTCATATCCATGCTGCATGAGAGGGAGGGCGGGAACAGCAGCTGAGGGGTGAAGGATCCACCAGCAGAGCCGGACTAGAGCTGACTTTTCAGCCTGCAGCAAGGCTCAGGTCAGACAGGCACTGCTCCAACCCCAGCAGTGCCGGAAAACAGCCCGAGCTTGGCTGATTCTCCCCTCTGCCGTTTTGGGTGAGGGCCTTTTATTCCCTTTTCCCTGCTAGGAGGTCTTAATTCCACTTGTTCTCCCCACCCTTTGTCGGGAACAGAGAGGAGACAGGAATGCCAACAGCCCAACAAGAAATCCAGACTTTTTTTTCCCAGGGTGCTCCTGGCAGTGTGCTCAGCAAGTTTCCCCCAAAAAGCTGCCTCTTACTTCAGCAGTCTCTTTCAGCACATCAGGGCACCAGGCAGCTCGCTGCCTCCACAGCAAATCCCAGAATTTGCTTTCCCTCCATGCTCCAAGCATGGCCTTGCTAGGAGGAATTTTTCATTTTTAAATTTATTTTTACCCTTTTCTAAGCCAATAGCTATTTTAGGAGGGCAGGGGGATATCAGCACTGACTGATATTCCAGGGACAGATTACTTCCAGCCTATATCCCAGCTCTTCCCTTCCCTCCCATACATTTTAAACACAACCAGCTCCAGGAAAATCAATTGACTCTCCTCATTCTGTTTTGTAACAGAGAAAACTGGTGAAAACGGGTTTCCCTCTGCTGCTTTATCGGTTTAATATTCTGGTCCTGTTTGTCTTGGGCTAGTGAACACTGATGAAGTTTGATTAGGTCTCACTGTCTCTTTGGGGAAGACTTTGTCTTCCAGCCTCTCTTCTTTTGGCAGGGGATGCTCCCATCATGCAGTGCTGAACACATCGGAGCTGAACAACCAAACACTTCTTTTTTTCTTAATTCTTCATGCAGGAAACTTCCTCCCATGCCCTACCTCAAGGAAAAATAAGCATTCAAAGATGCCACAAGGGCTTCTGTGGCTGCTTGGCCTTGGCACAGTAGCCATGGGCAGTGCCCCGTCTCATTCCCATCTCAAGGACCTGGCACAGCCCATGGAAGACGCCCTGGCAATGGATTTGCCCAGGAGCTGTTTCCCATCCAGAGGGGTATCTCTCTCCTCCTGCCTCCCCCAGGATCATTTGGTGCAGGCCATGAGGGTGAAATTTGTTTTGACCCCAAGGCCAGTCCCTCTGAGGAGAGAGTGAGCTCGAGCTCTATTCCTCACCTGGAAGAGGGGACGAGTCCCAGTCCAGAAGAGGAATAGATCTTCCAGCTCTGTGGCTTCTCCTTTTGACAGGTGGCACCTTGCACAGGTGAGGTGGCTGTGCCCAAGCTCATGGACAAACAACAAAACCATCAGCAGGACAAAAAAAATCTGGGCAGTTTTCACTCACACCTTTGGGGTGACAATAGGGAACATTTTTGCTTGGGGGGACAGAAAAGTGCAAAGCTCAGGACACTGGGGTTCTTTGTGTAAAAACTTACATAAGTTTATTGAACTGATCCAAACCAATGACCTATTTAGGCCTGAATTCCACCGCTAAGTCTGCGAGCAAACCAAAGGCAAATCGTGGGAGCGGGAGGTGTATCCCCTGGGAGAGAAACCAGAATAAAAAACCAGATGGACTTACAGTTCTTCTTCTTTGAAATTACATATGGATGCAACATTGACAGGGAGCAAGAATAGATCTTCATGTTTAAATTATATTTGAAGTTTCCAGGAGCTGCAGAAAAGCAATCACAGAGGCAAAGGCCCGAGATGGCTGAAGCCCCTCTAACGTTGCTCTGGGGAAGGCGTCTCTCTACTGCCTACGAAAGTGCCACATCCAAACGAGGGAGGCACAGCTGCCAGGAATGCATATTTTAGCCTCTGGGCTGCTTTAAGCACCTCGTTTGCATTTTCAAATCTTGCACACACAGAACCTACAGAACCTCACTGACAAGGGAGGAGGCAGAGCCACCGCGGCGCCTCCGTCGGATTCCAGACCCGAGGAGGACAGGGCACAGGGAGAGCCTGTCCCCAGCAACGCTTCCTCCAAGCCACCACGGGTCACACCTGCCACCAGGATGCCTGCAGCTCCCAAAAAACAAGGTTACAAATCCCAGCCAGGGAGCAGAGGACAGCCAGCACCCCGCGCATATTCATAACAGCGCCCGTTACGTGATCCGCCCGGAACGTCTGGCCAAAACCATGGATATTCAACAGGAACGTATCCAAAAGCACAACGCACAGCATCGAACTCGGCACACGGAGCCCTGGGACACTTTGGTATGTAGCTGTCACCCAAGTCCTCCTGGAGCAGGTGCTCTGCCCACGGCAGACTTCCATGCATGAACTAGCAGGAACAACAAAACAGCTCTCGACAAAAGCAGCCCTCGGATAGAAGGACACACAAGCCAGGGAAGCTTGCAAATCTATTTTGTTTTCTCAAGGAGATGTGACAGACCCAGGGATCTTTAGATGAGGCGGGCACACGCTGGCAACGCCTGGACGTGGCCCCTCCTGACACGGCAGAGGTTTAAACCAAACCTCCTGGCACATCTGCACCCTCGCTCAGCACCCAACCCTCCTCTCCACGCAGAACCTTCTCCTCTCTCCCCAGGACATGACACACACACAAGACCCTTCCCCACAAGGTATCATGGTTTGGGGTATTTTGCCATATCCTTGTGTGCCATTTGGTCCCACTTCCCAGAGCTGACCATCCGCACACGTAAACTCTCTCTGGGTTTTGGGGGTGAGTCCTTCTCCTTGGGAAGCCAAGCAAGATTTTTGGTTTCTACCCCACAGCTGCTCCACTATCTGCACACAAGGTGAATGCCTTGAGAAAAACCTTCCCCTGAAGAAGTGTCAGGGTGGTGATTTCATACCTGAACAGACCAGGGGAGCAGGTTTGGGTGTCAGCACCAAATCCCCAGCACCTGTTAATCTTCTGTGTTCTCTTTTTCCATCTTCCAGTTCCCACCAGGTCTGTCACAAATAAAATCAGGATTTACTGCCAGTTCTGAGCTGGTGACAGCACCGATCCCTCCATGGACAACCCAATTTTTACTGGGCAAACAAACTTAAAAGCACGTACTTGGCTCTTCTTTATCGTCCCATTCCACTCTTTAATGGCCTTTGTTTATTCCCTTCCCTGAAGCCCAGACACTTAATTGTGCTGAGGAAGTTGGTCAAGAGTTACGGCATCTCATTAGTAGCAGGTACAATGCCATAAATACACCCACAGAAGCAGTTCTGCTCTGGAGAATTAGGTCAGAGATACTTGTGCATCCCCATAGGTCACTTGCCTCGGACTCTGCAGCCACTCAGGGATAACCTACTTACACTGGAGGTCAAGGGCTGAAATAGGCTTCTAATATTAAACAACCATATCTTCATAAAACTTTGCTTTATAACAAAATATCTTATTAACCACAACTTTTCCTATTGGTAGGTATGTATATATCATACAGAAGTGTTGGCTTAAGGGTTCTGCTATCGGGCAGCAAATTATTTTCTCTGCCCAAATGGAAAATACATCTTCAGTAAAGCTCTAGCTTATAAAAGCAACATTTTATGTTACACTGCCACTATCTCCCTGCTGTTTAGTTTACAGGTACCAAGGATCTATGGAAAATCTATGCTACCTACGGAAAATCTTGCTCCCTTCCATATTGCTCTTCTCAACGGGGCCAAGAAATTGCTATTTTTGGCAGGGGGATGAGGCACAAATTAGTGACTTGTTTTAAATCCTCCCGTTTTAACCCTCGCTTTGGATAAGAAACTAATCCCCTCTGAACAATCCCCACATCCTAAACCTGAAGACTATGAGATAATAATTCTTCATCCCCTCCCCACTGATCCCACCCCACAATCCAGGTAAAACGTGAAGAGAAATACACAACTCCAAGAATACCAAAGGAGCTCAGTGATGTGGGCAAAAGCATCCTGGGAAAGAAAGTGCACGTGGGGATAAAGGGAGCATTTCAAAATGAAGGTCAGGAGTTCAGGTGTAACTAGAGCCCTCGCTGCACAGCTCCAAAAACTGCTGTGCAGCTGCTTGTAACCAGGAAATTGGGAAAGTCTTGAACTTGGAGCAGGGAAGACACGGGAAAGCGAAACAAGAGAGAGAGAAAGGAAGGAGGATTTCACTGACCAGGCAGGGGAATCTGCTCTGCAGTAGAAAACAGGGACTACGAGAAGCAGCAGCACGCGATGCCTACGAGGGGCGCGTGGGGGAAGCCAAGAGAGAGAGAGAGTGAAACCTGCTGAACAGCCACCGTGAGTCCAGCTGCTCTGTTCCTCACTTCCAGAGGCTGATCCGAGCCAACACATCCTCCGAGTTCGGACCCTACGCAGGGACCCCCGGCCAGGGGCCCCGGGGAAAGTGCTAGGTTTGAACTGGTGCAACAGCAACAAACACGAACTTCAAACTTGACTCTTCCTCTCTCCCACGAGAGGAATTTTAGCCATTCCACTTGCAGCTCCCACTGGTACAAGGTGAAGTGCACGGAGGATCTCTTCAGCATCAGGATGGACAATGGCCAACGGGGGAAGCTGCTCTTCAACCCCTTGTTGACCTGTTGCTCTAAAAGCCCTTCCAGCGCAGCGCTCATCCACCACGTCCCAAAATTCACTTTCCAACACGCCCTTTATCCCCACAGGCTGCAGGCACCGTGTGAGATGGGTACAGCAGCCAAAACCTCTTTTTTTTCTCCCAAAATCAGGTGGATATAGAGCGCGCGCTTTGAAAAGAAAGTTTCTTTCTGGGAAGTTCTTTTTCTTTCCCCCATTTTGTGCACTCACAGAAAGCAAAACAGTGGAGTGAAGTGGATGCACTAAAGTACCTGAGCTCTGAATCAAGCAGAATACTGATGGAGATCTTTCCTGTGAACTCGAGCACAACAAAAGGTTGAGACAGCACCAAGCTGCAAGAAAATACTACAGCAAGTTCGAGCCACAGTTGGATAGCTAGGCCAAAGGGAGCTCTGGTGGAGCAAAACACCAAAAAATTTAGGAAAAGAAAACAACAGGTCAAATTCTGCACCAAGCTGTCTCCTCCCTTATGGACCTCGGCATTGTTTAGCTTGAACAACTGACCATTCATGCCAAATCACGAGTATACCGGAGCATCAAAGGAAACATCAAGGTATTGCCCACACTGAAACACACGTCCTGAAGTCAATTGTCACCTCAAGGTCACCTGCAGTGGATGGTGGGCATGGTTCTCAGATCAGGGCACTTCCTCCGGGCTAAGAAATCACCTGCTACAGAAACACAACCAAACCTCAACCAACCAACCGAAACAAAAACCTTGCGAAAAACTCCTCAATGCATGTGTGTGGGTGTGGGGGGGCGTGTGGGTGTGGGCAAAAAGGCTATTTCATTCTGGGCTCCACGTAAATTTTATCTCCATCCCGGATGCCGTAGGAATGCAGCGCCCGCGAGCTGTATTTCATCTCCTCGGGACCAAAAGGAGCTTCCTGGTCCAAGTAGAAGAGCAGCATGTTGCTTGTTGACAGCTGCACCACAGTTTTTAAGTGCTTCTTCAGCTCTGCCACAGTCTGGTCGAGGCGGATGGACATCTCCTCCACCTTGTCCTGGAAGTGAACCTCCACCTTGGCGCTGCTCTGAGGCCGCAGATCCACCACGGCCAAGGGCTCCAGCTTCCCGTACTTGGTGACCAGCTCGTGATACCTGGAAAGTTCAACAAGTCCAGAGTTATGGTGCAGCCAATGCACATTTCCCAGGTCTGAGTGTTCCCCACATGAGACAACACTGACCCTGATTCCAGCTGATGGCCTGAAGCCCCAGAAAGCCCAAGCACTCCAGTCACTTTGTCCCACAGTCCCCAGGCTGCACCGTGGCACTGACATGAGCTCAGTGTCCCACTAGGGAGAAGCATCTTGCTGAGGAAGGTGAAGTTAACACCAGCCTGAGATGTTTGAGCTGACTGGTCTCAAATCAGCTTCCTGACAAAACTCAGCAGCACAGTTTGGGCTCCTACAGTTTCAGAAATTCCAGCCGTGGCTGCAGTGGGAT
This sequence comes from Tichodroma muraria, assembly GCA_013390105.1. Lineage (NCBI taxonomy): Eukaryota > Metazoa > Chordata > Aves > Passeriformes > Sittidae > Tichodroma > Tichodroma muraria. The sequence goes on along the minus strand of WAAG01054356.1, from coordinate 73,854 downwards.
TTGGAAGAAAGAGAGGATGCTGTGCTCACAACTCTGCGCCTCCTGCTCCAGTGAAAACACTTCACTGAGGAGTGCCAGAACCAAGTCAGTGCCCACAAAAAGGACACAAGCCTTCAGTTTAGATTCCCACTATCTGTGGCCTCACGACTTAACTGATCATCAGACATTCCTGCTGTTTTCCAAAAGGCCAGCTAGGTCCCAAATGTTACACTCCACTGAGCACAGGATCATCAAGATCACCAAAGCAAGGTGAGCTGCTGCAGAGTTTGAGAGCTGATAACAAACAGGGCACTTCTTGCCAGCTGATCCTTCACGCCTGCTCTAAAACAAGACGGGAATTTTACTAGCAGAGGCGCACACTCCACTGTCACCTTGTCCTTGCAGCCAAATTCTCCGAGTGCTCTTCCCAAGGTCCCTGCAATGGAAAGTCTGTGTCAACCCCGCCCCCCCGGTATCGCTCCCATCGGGCCAGGCTGGATCTCGCTGCCTGGCTGGGAAAGAGGAGGAACGGCAGCACAAAACACAATGGGATTGGCATGACAAAGGCTGAGAGCTGCCGAGGACAGGTAACGTTTCAGAGCCCCTGCACAGAAAGCGCTTTGTGCTCCCGATGCCAGGCGGAGCTGAATGCGCTCGGCGCGGTGTCCCAGCCCCCGCGGCAGCGATGGGATCTGGCAGGCTGGGTGACCCCAGGGGGTCCTGGCAGAGGCAGGAATGTTCCTGGAGAACAGCGGCTCCTCTGTGCGCTGGACACTGAGGTAAGGGCCACAAGCACTAGGATTTCCCCAGTCCCACGGACACGAAGCAGGGGCAGTGTCCTGCTCTCCCAGGCACCGGGGTGGTAGGAGCAGCCCCATCTATCTGGGAAAGCCACCAGTGCTGAGAGAAAACAACACTTCCCACGTGTAACCCACCTGCAGGCAGAGCAAATGCCAGCCAATGAGTCAGCAGTGGAGGGTTTCTCTTTCTCTGGAAGGATTTTCCAGCAGCAACATCCGATGGGAAAGAGGGAAAGAGGAACCCACCTCTTGCTGCTCCAAACCCTCAGCCCCCTCTGGGACATCCCTTTAATTCTCAGCATCTCTGCTGCTCCAGACCAGCAACAACTTCTGGGCCAGCCACAATTACTCTCATGATTCATGCACTAAGAGTGAACTGGGCTGATGGTGGGGAGATGATAAAGAGAGGGACAAATTTCAGACAAGCTGAGAGAAAGAACCACCGTGAGAGAGCCACGATTATCCAAATATGAGGTGCAAATATGTGGTGGGTCAAGCTGCCTGAAATATTCTTGTGTTGAGGAAGGGCAGAATGAGCTTTGCAGCCTGCTCCTTTGTATGGGAGCTGCAAAGGAAGTGGGGAGTGCAAGTGATTGCCCTCAAATCAGTCAGGACCAAGGCAGAGTGGTATACGGATGTTTTGGACCCCAATAATAGGTACCCTGGAGACTTTTCTAATCACCCCTTGCAGCCTGGCAGACGCTGAGGCTGCTGAAGCCCTGAGCCTGGCTGAAAGTGTCTGTGATACTCTGCAGATAAACAGTGGAGCAGACAAGCAGAGGGCTCATTAAAACCCCCCAGACACGAGGACGTCACTCCACAAGACAGCCAATATTGGATTGTGCACCCGGCGCTCCCTATAGCCACGACATCCACAGAGATAAATTGTTCCTTCCATTTCCCTGCCTGCCTGATCCCTTCCAGCTGCAGACAGCAATGCAGCAAGCAGGGGGGTTCTGGTGACAGAGCTTATCACAGGCTGCACCTTGCCAGTCTGGAGGGGGGCTGCTCCCACTGGCAAGTTTTCCATGCTCAAGTTGTTCTCCCTCTGCTCCAGACAGCACTGCAATGCAGATGTCAGACCCCAGCCACAACATGTGTGTCCTGATTAGTTTCTAATTACAAACCACTTCTGGAGCCAACACACCAGATTTGGAGAGAGGAAAGGGAAGCTTTAGCAACAAACAGACACAAAATCTCTCTGTGCGAGGAATGCCAGGTCTCCCTTCGGACAAGGGCTGCCGATTGTGGGTCCAGGAACTGAAACCCAGCACTGGGGACACTCTCAGCCATCTGCAGCCACGCTAGAAAAGAGCCTGCAGTGGCACCCAATCCCTCCAGGACTGAACAACCCTCTCTGGTAGCTGCAGAAGTCTCTTGGAAACACTGCACAGATGAAGGGATTTGGACAAAGAGGCCTTTGACCATGGAAAAGGCAGCACCAGTGTTTAAAGGCCGAGAAATCTGAGGGGGAGGTAATTTTTCTAGCATAAAGCTGTCACGTTGGTCAAAATTTGCCTGGTTTCCTTGGATGGGTGAGATGCCAGTAATCTTTTACATGAGATCCCACCTGCAAACCAATCCCAGTGGTGTGTGGTGATGTGTAACACACGGCCTGTTCCCAAAAACCATGTCCTAGGCATCATGAGTGGCTAAAGCTGTATCCCACTGTGTCCCTCCCAGCAATTTATGGATCATTGACATTCTGTCACCACCAAACACAAGAAACATGAAACGTTATGGAAATTAATCCCTTTTGGTAGCAGCACCATGAGCTCACAGTCCCAGTCTCCCCTTCCCCTTCCTCCCTCCTGCATTCTCTTTCTGCTGTTATCCCTTCCAATATTTCCTTCGATTTTTATGCTTCAAGGCCCTCTAAAATTACAAGTCAGGACTTGTCCTCAGAAAAAGGACCAGCTGTCTTGTCTCCCTGACTGCACGAGTGCCCCCTGCCTCTGAACTGACCCCGGCACGCTTTTAACAAATATTATAATCACTGACCCTATTAATATTCACACAAAATGCCATGCCCTCATTCCCCATTCCTTACTGGATTGGCAAGTCACATATCCAGTGCTTTAGAAAAACAAGAGGCATTTTAGCTGAGAGTTAAGCAGAGTAAAACACTGAGCAGATTCCATTTGCACCTCTGTCATCTGTGCCAGGCCATACCTGTGACCTTCAGCGTGTCCCCACCTCTGTCTGTGCCCTCAGAGTCACACGCACACTCCTGTCCTACCCCTTTTCTGTAAAAAAAGGATAATAAGGCTTTGCTATCCAAAAGCACATGAGGGTTTAGGGCAGAGGGCAGGTAAAGGCAGTGGCCTGATGCTCCATGATCCCTCCTTAGCCCATTAGAAGCAGTAAGTGGATGCTGGCACAAGAAAGATACAGACTGAACAGCATCTGCCCAAGTTCATTAGTTTACCAAGATGAACGGATCATTGGATGTACTCTTTTGGCAAAGAAAACCCATCAGATTTGTGATTTGCAGGTCTGAAAGTGAGGGGACAGCTTCCCATTGCCAGCCACATTCCACACACCAGATGGTCCAGAGGATTAGATGCCCTGGCCTGGCAGCAGAGAGCACGATGTGTCCTGGCTTTGGGCACTCCCAAACACAGGTGGATTAGGAAGGGAGCTGTGGGAGAGGCCAGAAAACAATGAAGGTCATGAACTGAACAGTCCTGTTGTTTAATGGCACTTGACACAGGTGCTTTTAAGATCAAATCTGACTCAGGACTGACCTTACAAGCCACCAGACAACAATAACGTAACAATTTCAGCCCAAACAGACTGAGGGAGCCAAGGCCGGAGGAAGGCGGGGGATGCCTTTTTCATGGAACAGCTGACACATATTTCCTGTGACTTCCACGTCACCTGGCCAGTCAGCACGCTTCTGTCCCTGCTCTCCACTGCAGGACAGAGAATTCCTACCTGAAAGGGACCTCCTCCTCGGGGAACTCCATGTAATAGCGGATGAAGAACCGCTCCGAGTCCTCCCGCTCCCCGTCGGCCACGATGCTGCCGTTGAGCTTGGTGATGGATGGCAACCTGCAGGCACACAGCAAGAGGCACAGTCAGCTAGAAGGGGAGCCCAGAAAGGCTCACCAACAAGGCAGTCGCATCAAAACTGCCTCAGCTTTAACCCCATGAGAATTCCTGCCAGGAAGCTCAGGCCTCCATCCCTTTGAGAGAGCGGGAAAGTTCCATGTAATTTCTCATTAATGTTCAAAATTACACATTCTCATTTCACCACAGATATGCATCACACGTGCACAGATTTGCAGGAGACTCACAAAATCCCCTGAGAAGCAGAGCAGTCAGATTTAACATTTTCACTTCTCTGACTTTTCCACAAAACAAGCTCCAATCTTTCTGCATTCAAACAAACTTTATTTCCTACCAGCCTGTTCCTCTGATGAGCTGCTCCCACCCAACAAATCAAGCTCCAGTCTTTCTGTATTCACACAGAACTTCATCTCCTGCCAGCCTCTTCCTCAGAGTACCTGCTCCCACCCCCTCCTTGCCTTGTCATGCTTCTGCTGAGCAGAACAAACCAACAGACCTGGCTATTAGCAGCTTCCTGCGTTCCTCGGTGGTGTAAGACTGCAGCAGAGGAATTCCCAGCAATTTCACTTCCTCGAGCTTGGGGAAAGAATTTAACTTGTCAATGTCTTCCCAGCAATGCAGACCTGCTCAGGAGGAAAGATTTGTGTTAACAAACACAGAAAACACATCATGGATCCAAGATAATCAGACACAGCCAAAGAACATATGTGACAGGGGAGTGTCACTGCTGTTCCTTTGAGAAGTTGGCTTTTTGCTCATGGTGTGCTGCTAAAAAAATCGACACTTGCTTACAAGACAGAGGAGCTGAAATTCTCTTGTGCTGTTTCCAAGTCTAGAAGGATGCTCTCCATGGCTTTTTTTATGGGCCACTCAGCCTCTGGCCTCTCTGCTGGGGACTGACCAACATCAGTGATGTTGTGTGTCGATATAGGGATGCTGCCTTCAGAGTGTTAAAAGTCACCAGCACTTCTTTCATTCCAGACATCACTAAACAGCCATCAAATGGCTTTACCTCACACTCACAACCACCTTGGGTCCCATTTCTGCTCACAAACCAACGGTGAAACAATCCCAGGAGCCACCCAGACATTTAATGAAAAGGTTTTAACTCGTTTTCAGCCCCCTCAAGACCTGACATTTGGGATAACAAAGCAAGCAGGGTGGGCAAAATAAAACACAGCTGAGGACTGAGCACAGCAGAGCTGTGTGAGATCAACACAACTCATCTTGGAGCCTTCGCCTGCCAGAGCTTCTTTAGAGTTCTGCAGCTTTAGAGTGCAGCAGCTTTCTCTAAAACCCCCAAAAAGTTTTAACAAGCTCCTTGGGATTCCTATTTGACTTTCAGCTCCCAACACATCAAAATGCAACACAGAGCCCAGAGTTCTTAAGCACCTGGCATCAAAACTGCAAAACTACTTACCAGAGGAGCACTTGTTCCTCGGTGAGACAGTGCTTTCAAATGCAGCTTAACAGGCTTTTCCTCCTCTAGTTAAGCTTTTATTACAGGGATTCCTTGATGCTTACATTGTAGGGCATGTTAATAAAGTCCCTTCTACCTGCCTGACACATCAGCAGCACTTGCACAGCATATAAAGCTGTAAAGAACAAAAGCTCCTGGTGCATGAAGCACTCCTGCAGATGAATTTCTGGTGTATGTGTCACACACAAACACGTCACAGACCCCAGGAGCTGCCCTGCAGCTCCTTCTCCCCCAGCACAGCGTGCTCTTCCCAATATTCCAACCGCTCATTCTCTTTCTGGAACGTTGGCTGAAAATTCTCTGGGGCTGGAGTGTAAAAGCAGCTTCCAGCATCACTCGTGAGGCTGCAATGACTGAGCACGGATGACAGACAGCTTCTGTTGGGGGATGCTTGATCCACGCTGCATACCTGCACATGCCCTCATTTTACCCCAGATAAAACAGGGAATAAAGGGAAAATGGGATTCTTTCATCCCCTTCACTGCCAGACATTTATTTATCCTTCCCCAGCCAGGAGTACCTGAGGCAGGGATGGGAAACAGAGGGAAACTACCAACATAAAAAACCTTCCCAGCTCATTTTGATTAACTGGTCCACACTGCTCTGATTCATCTTCTGATAATGACTGACTACCCAAAGCAGCAGGAAAACCCCACAGATGGGCAAGTTCATCGCTTGTCATCTATACAGGAGGAGAGGCTCTGATCAACCAACAAAACCCACGCCAGCTTCCAGGCTCTCACCTGACTTGTGCAAGTTGATGGATCTTAGGTTGGGGAAGAGCCTTGCCAGGGAATCTTCTGACTCTTCAATGGTCGTGAGGTTGTTGTTAGCCAGGATAAGCGTGTCCAGTGATGGAAACATAATCCCCAACTTTCGAATTTCAGTCCAGTCTTGAAGATTATTGTCAGTTATGTGGAGTAGCTTGAGAGACTGACAGCAAACTGGAGAACAAGACACTGTTTCGTAGTCGTTAAGGCACAGGAAGAGCTCCTCCAAGCTGCACAGTGCAGAAAGGATCATGTCATCAATTTTATGTGATTTTAACACAACTTTATGTAACAGCTCTGAGAACCTTGGTGTAGAGAAGGCCTTTGAACACTCCACACAGAGTGTTTCAGCTACATCTCTGCACCCATCCATATCTTCAGAGATTAAAAAAGCCTTTTAAGTGTTCCCCGAGTCTCTCCCAGTACTGTGTAACAGATTGGTTGGGGTTGTCTTTCACATCTGTGCCCAACAAGCCACTAACTCAGCTCCAACAGTGACTGGGACTTGCTCCCAGTGCTCTCAGCTTAATGTAAAATGGGGGTTTGATACAATACCGAGGATGATTTTTTCCCCCACAGCACTGCCAAAGATTCCCGTTAAAGAAAGAAGAGATCCCACTAAGTTTTCAGACAACTGAACTCTCACAATCCCAGAGAAGTGTAGGTTGGTCACGTAGGACATTCTGTTGTCATCATCTCTGCTTACAAAGCCACACTAAGAGGGATCTGTCATCAAAACAAAGCCACTGAGGACATCCATGGGAGCAGAATGCCAAGGTGGCCCGTGACCAAACCACAGAAATCAACACCTTAGCAGAGAAAAGCAGGATGAAATATTCCTTGACAAGTGGCCAGACCCTCAGAGGTTCCCCCCATTTAACAGGTACGCCCTGCACCATTCACTGCACAGTGTCTCGGAGGGAAGTGTGACCCTCCTACATTTTTGGGGTCATTATCCATCTCTGGTATTCAGGTTTGGAGGAGGAGAAGGCCTGGGCTTTGCAGCACCACCCAAGTTTGTTTTTTAGGACTATGTTAAGCACTCACCTGGAGTACCCAAACTCCCAAAGGAAAACATCCCTCTTTCTCTACTAATGTTTGCATCCTCACAGCCCCCTCATCCCTCACCACGCGACTCCATAACCCAGCCTTGACCTGAGTGCAGTGAACCCCCAGATTCCCAGGCTTACTCTGGTAACTCCTGCAGGATGGTGTGCACTGTTTCCCAGGAAGCTTTGCTGTTGTTGAGCACAAGTTTGCGGACGCCGGCGAAAGACCCAGCGCAACTTCTCTCTAAAACGGACAAACTGAGAGGGTTGGAACTCAGGTTTAGAAACTCCAAGTGGGGGACGTTGGACACAATTTTACTGACCTAAGTGGGGAAGGAAGAAAAAAAAAAAAATAGAAAGAAAGAAATGTGTATCAGGCAGTAATCGGACCTCTGGCAATAATATCCCACCTCCTAAAAGGGGCCCTGTGGAATCATCACAAGGCAATGATATGGGGAAAAACACAGGGATATCTACCTGTAATTCATACTCCAGCCATTCTTGATCTAGATGGATTGGTTAATTGCTCATTCTCCTCAAGAGTTCATTTAATTACACTCTAGGAGCAGCTTGATAAGGGAAAGGCAGTCCCTCGGGAGAGGTCATGAAACCCACCTCAACCCCAGGGCTGAGCAGCCGCACGCTCCAGGAGCCAGCCCTCGCTCTCAGGGGGCCATGGACGCTTCTTCTGCCTCCATGGCCACCACTGAACACTTTTCCAGCCTCCCACTGCTCCCCACGGAGTTCAGCCAATCCCTAACTCCCTCCCGGACTGGGGAACTGAGTGGGAAGCAGCTTCCAACACCAGCAGACATCAATGCAGAAAAGAATTCTGAGTCAGAGAACACCTGGCTGGAGAGCTCCACTCCACAAAGTGCTGGGATGGGCAGAGATGGGCAGAGATGGGCAGACCACGGCACAGAGAGGCCAATAAATGGCCCAGCTGTTTGGCAAGGGGTGATTGCCTCATGAATTCAAGCACGGCAAACAGGAGGCCATGAATCTGCCTCACTTCACACCTCCTCTCAGGTGATGTCATGGTTTGGGTGCTACACCTCAGGAATTAAGTAGGCAAACTGGATGACATCAGTCCAGCAAAAACACTGGATTTAGGGGGGAAAAAAGGCTTATGATGGATGATTGGAGGAAGGGTATTTTTTTTCAGTATTATACTAAAATAAGGAAAGGAGGCATTAAAGTTCTTCTTCGTGGGTATAAAAAGCTGTTGTACAAGGAACAGTGATGATGCTCCTGCCTGCTGAGAACAGGGCAGGCAGAAATTGGCTGAAATTGCAGCACAGGAGACTTAAATTACACAGTTTAGCCTATGAGGTTATTAGCTAAGCATGGGAACAGGCTACCCAGGGATCTGGAATCCCCAGCACGGGCAGGTTTTAGGGGTGGGGAGATATTTATCTGCTGTGGATGGGCTGTGAAAACCCAATCCCGTCTCAGAGGAAGGGGCCAGCACACACAGAAGCCTTTCAGTTCCAGGGCAGCCTGAAGAGACTGAAAAGAGAGCAGGGTGTGAGATGTGCAGCTTGTGAGTGACCAGTGTATGACCAGATATGAGATCAGCCCCACGGAGCTGGGACACTGCAAACACTGCATTCCCTTCCTGCTTAAAGACATGACAATCATGGGCACAAAAAAACCATGACATCCTATTTTTTTCCAGATACTTCCAACAATAAACGCTAACATAAAAAGAGAGCATAATCCAGTGAGGAACTTAATGACACTTGAATGGATTGAGATTGTTTCACTCCTGTTACATTGCATTTATTGAGCACTTTTTCATCCAAGCACTTCAAAGGATTTTACAACAGTGTTTAGCATTAATTAATGAGGCTGCAGAAATACCCTTTGTGGTAAATATTATTAAATCTGTTCTGCAGATAAGGTAACAAATGTGGAGAGGGAATAAATACCTTGCCCACCACCACAGTGGCAAAGCTGGGAATCAACTGCCACTCTGTTAAAAACTAAACTGCTCATTAACTTCTTGGTATTAGAAATGCCAGTCCTAGTGCTTTGCATGATGAAATAAAATATAAATACAGATTTTTCACCCACGGGCCGAGGCTGTAAGTCACAAGGTACAGGAGTGAAGTGCCACACTAGATTAATTTCATCACATGCATTGCTCAGTTGCTGTCCAAGTAAATAAACATCACCTTCAGAGATGAGAAAGAAGCCACCAAAATGGAACTCTCATCAATGCAATGCATTTGCAGCTGGTAATAGCTGTGAAAGGCACCCAGTAAGGTGCACATCACCATTTTACCTCGTGCCAGTCTTCCAGTTTGTTGTCAGAGAGGTCGAGCTCAAAGACGTGGGCGCAGAAGGCGGCGATCTCGTTCTCGTCCCCGGCACAGGTGATGCCACAGCTGTTGAGCACCAGCACACTGGGAAGGTTCAGGCGGTCTGGCACAGGGAAAAACAGAAGCTGCCTCTGCTCAGCACTGCCTCGGAGTTACAGAACCCAGCCCCAAACATGGATGTTGCAGGCAGCAAGAGAAATCTACCAGTAGTGTCAGAATTTACACTGATTTCAGGTTAAACACGGATTTTATAACTGACACCATCCTGAAGCCTTGGTTGTAAACATGAAGCATCACTCCTGTCACTGCTCTTCAGCTCTTCCATGCATTTCTGTGTATTTCAGGCCTGTCCTTTGTCATTTATGGCCTGTCTCCTATCAGTCCTTGCCACAACTTCTGCTCTTCCCCAGGCAGCTGCTGCTGCAGATAGGACACAGGACTAGGGGAGTGTCAGCTGCATAGTCAGACTCCCTTATCCTCTTGCCCTGAGCCCACTTGGCCCTTGTAACAACCAGGAGGTATTTAAACATTTCTTAGGAGGTATTTAAACATTTCTTAGGAGGTATTTAAATGTTTCTTAGGAGGTATTTATACGTTTCCTAAGAGGTATTTAAACGTTTCCTTTCTAAGCTTTCCCTTCCCAAGCTGAGCTTCCCTTCAGCGTTGAGCATTCAGCATTCACGCAGAAACTCAGGTCTCTGCTCTGTCTTTTCATTTCTGCTTTGTTTTAGCTCCAGCTCCTCCTTAGACAGGTAAATGTACTCAAAGCTACAACCAAGGACTTGGACCTCAATCACAGCCTGCTGTGCTAAGGCTAAACCATGACAAAAAGCTGGGGGGTTGTAACAGGAAACAATTTCCACACAAGAAATCCACGTTGAGGCAAGGCAAGCCATCAGTCTTACACTCCTTCATGTACAACATGGCTTTCCCACCTCTCTGGAGTACTGAAATCCATTAAAATCTAGCCACAAGCTTTTTCCTAAATAGGTGGCCCCTTTTCTCCTTAGCACTTGACAGCTGCACGACAAGAAAGGAATTCTAGCAGCAAACAATTACCTGGAGTGATCTGGGTTTCCAAGTTTTCTGGCTCATAAATGTTTGGTTTCTTAAAAGGACAGTGTGGCACTTGGGAATTATTAATGCAGTATTTGCCAGTCACATCTCAGTCACGTTTGAAGATGTGGCCTCTTTTCAGCACCCAAACAGCTCAGGTGAGCAGGAGAGAGGTAAATTTACCTGCAGAGAGGGCACTGAACATTGCATCAGGCCACTTTTCTGTTCTTGTTCATTTTGAGAGTGTTTCATCCTCAACTGAACTCAGGCCCTTTTTTCTCTTCTGTCAAACCCGGTTATTGGAAACTTCATCCAGCTGATTTCCATGGCTATTCTCCCCTTTGGGGCTGGTTATGACACAAATTGACCTGATGGATGTTTGGATTACTCCTACAGATCACAATGGGCAAGACGTGTGACACAAAGAAGGAGCAGCTCTGATGGGATCCATGTGAATCTCAGACCCATCCATACAAACCAAGAATTAAATGCCAACATCAGAGCGTGAGGGAAGACTAAAGGGTGTCACATGGATCTAGTTCAGAGGAGATGGTGACACAGATTCTGCAGTCTAGGAGGCTCAAGGACATCCACGAGCAGCACAGAGCTTCAGACACACACCCGGCTAAATTCCCTCGAGGCAGCAAGGTCAGGAGCACAGGAGAGGGGAATTCTCCACTAGGTCACAAAGCATTTGGTGCCTTGAGAAGACAAAGTACTCTGCAAGTTCACCTGAGGCACTTGTCACAAAAGCAGCCTGGCTGGAGGTTCAACAACTCATCACTCTGCTTGAAATATGTCCCCTCCTGTGTACACTGAGCTCCTGACCCTGCAGGCATCAAAGCAAGCTAGTGGCATGGGAGCCAACCTCAAATTTAGATGTATTTTTAAGCCACCTCTGTCAAAACACCTGTTGCTGCAGCCAATAATAAAATAGGATCAGTGGCCTGAAGAAAAGCTCCAAGGACTGCTGAACCCTCAAAACACAGACTGTACAGGACCTTAGGTCCATTTTCCACTCACAGGGCTGGAACCTGGTGGTCTTGAAGGTCCCTTCCAACCCAAACAATTCTATTCTATTCTCTAATTCTGATTCTGTCATGGTGTAGAGAAATTTCATTTTTTACAGCAACCAGTCAATTTCTACCTTTTTTAGATTCCAGTCTCTGAACTCTCCAGTAAAAAAACACATTGTGACGGTTCTTTTCCTGGGCAATTCAAGGTGATTCCTCTTCCAGTTGATTCCTCCCAGCACCCTCCCAGATGCTCAGAAAGATCAGAATTTACCTTTCATAGGTGAGCCCTGTGGAGTTGCCGGGACATGCACCCCCATGCCAGGCCCACGGCGGTAGGGGAAGTTCTCAGGGCTGTATTTCTCACACAGAACTTGCATGAAACTCCTTCCACTGGGCTGGTCCATGCTCCCTTCTTGGACTTCTGGTTAAAGAAGAGAAAAACAGAACATATGAGCAGTCAGCAAGTAATAATTACTTCTAATAGTGGTGCTTGAGAACACAGGGAAAGTAAGCAGATGGGTCACGGGTTTTATTTCTGAGCTCCAGATCATCTCATCATCAAACTCAAGATTAAAGTAAAACATTACTTGAAAAGAATCCAAAACCAGAGGGTTTGGTGCTGTACAAACATAGGCCAAGTTCAAGACCTCCTTACCCCACATGCTCTTCCAGGATAATTCCAGGCTGCAAAAGGTGACTTCTGTACTTGTCACTTCTGCCCCTCCCACGAGGACTGTGAGAAATCCACAGGTATTCTCAAAGACATTTCCAGGAGGAGGGGAAGGAGCAAACAGCTGTTTGTGAGTAGGAGATTGCTCCAGCAGCTGTTTGCCAACTTCCCCTTTCTGCTGTGTCACCAGCCATCATCTGGCCAGGCCGAAAGGCAACTTCTGCCAATTCCATTCTGCAGCTGCCTAATGGATCTGGGAGATAATAACTGTGCCCTTCGTATCTGGGCACGGCACAGAACAGCACAGGAAGAAGGCCTTGCCTCATCCCAGCCTGCTGAGCTGCCTGGAGAGATACTGAGAGTCAGCTGGGAGCGTTCCTGGCACCAGGATCCCTCCATGGCCGGGGTTCTGCCCTGCCCGGGTGGGACTCAGCCTCTCTCTCTGCCCTGTTTTCCTGGGCACGCCCTGAACTTGGCATTTGATGGGGTTGTAACACAGGAGCAGAGCTTGGATCATGCATGAAGAGATTGTTGTTTCCAGAGGTCTCCTAGCCCTGCTACCCGTCATGGACAAAGCATCACAATTAGTCATAGGGCAACTTTTCCACTAATTACTGCAAAATTACATTTTTAAACCTCAGACTGGGGCCATACATTCATTACAAGCCATGTCGCTAATCTTGAATTAAAGTTTCTGCCCATTTCTTTCCCTTAGACTTGTTAAAGGCAAGGATATAAATCTAGATATAAATTTCTAAACAAAAGTAATTTCACTAAGGCTCCCTTTGCTGAGAACCACCTGTTTAACAAGCTCCACTTTACTTTTCCATGACCAGACCACCTAAAACCCACCAACCAAAAGGATTTGAGTATAATAAGCAGCAATTGACTGAAGCACGTTATCATTTTTATATTATATATGACGTTTAAACATCACAAATAGGGACTTATAGGATTAGTCTTAAAAAAACCCCAAAAACCACCATTTCCATCTCTCAGCAGCTTTGTTGATTCATAGCTCAAACTTGACTCATGTCACTATTCTATCTAGAATCAAAAAATAAATCCTCAAACTGGAGTTTGATAGGAACAAGGCAATTAGTTTTAGGCTAAACCATTCCACACAGTACAGGAACAATTTGCACTGACAGCCAAGGCTTTAGGCTGAAAGGCCTCGTTCCAGAGTGGTTTGGGAGCTCAGCACCATCCACAGACAGACAGGGCTTTCCAAACACATGATCAGACCTCCTGGTCTGGAAATTCTGGAACTCCCATGTGCATAAAGCCTTCTGTCCTTCATGTGGCTTTTCCACCAGCTCCATCCCTCTTTATCTGCTGAACAAACATCAGCTGGAAATTCCACAAGAGAAGCTCACCTTAGAGGCAAAAAAATGGTGTTTTCAGCCACAGTGTGAGAGCAATCCAGAACTGAGAAGAAAAACTACTGACATTTACATCCAACAGCTTTGAATCCCCAGCATTTTCTTCCTCAAACTCTACTTTGGAACACCAGTGCCACTGTGAGATGACAAAAATGTCGTGGAGCGGGCAGTCACCTTTCCCACCTCCCTTCCCATGGGATTTCACGTCCCCTGTAATCATCTGTCACACACGTGGCTTCTCTGAATCCCTACAATTGCCTGGGAGCAAGGAGCAGCAGGATGTGCAGAGGGAATGACAGCTTTCAAGGGAATGCTGTCAGCACAAGGGCAGGACAGGGTGACCTGCGAGGTGCACGTTTCTGAGTGTGTCCCTGCTGACAGCACAAGGAACAATTCACGCCTCAAAATAACTCTGGGTTTTCTAAATGGCACCACAGAGTGCAAACGAGGCACCTGGGCTTTGAGAGGTGTCAACAAATAACCTCTGTTGTTATATTTAAGTGCTCTGCTGCAGGGCTGTGGCCCCAGTGAGGAAGGACAGAGAATCCCAGAATGGTTTGGGTTGGAAGGGACCTTAATAATGATCTCATTCCAATCCCTCATTCCAACATCTTTCACTGTCCCAGGCTGCTTCAAGCCCCGTCCAACCTGGCCTGGGACACTTCCAGGGATCCAGGGGCAGCCACAGCTGCTCTGGGCACCCTGTGCCAGGGCCTCCCCACCCTCACAGGGAGAAATTTCTCCTCAATATCCAGTCTAAAGCCACTCTCTGACACTTTGAAGCCATTCCTGTCACTGCAGGGCCTTGGAAATAGTCCCTCTCCATCTGTCTCCCTGCGAGTACTGGAAGGTCACAATGAGGTCACCCCAAGGCTTCTCCTCTCCAGGTAAACAATCCCAACTCTCCCAGCAGGGCTGTTCCATCCTTCTGATCATCCTGGTGCCTCCCCTGGACTCTCCCCAAAAGCTCCACGTCCTTCCCGTGCTGGGATTTCAGGCTGGAAGCAGCACTGGGAAGTGTCTGCAAAGACGGGCACGACCCTGACTTGAGACGGATTCCAGGGAACGCAGTGTGCTGATGAGCGAAAAGAGAACACTAAAAACTCATGGAAAGTCATGGAAAATACTTCCATCCCCTGTGCTGTGAGCCTTCCATGAGAAGAAGAGACCCTTCAGGAGAATGACATCATTAATGGCACGCTAATGAAATTCTAGTGCCACTCAAATGCCTTCGGGGCACATCCTGAATAGTCACACACCAAACACGTTTGTATGCATGGAAAACAAAGCTTGAGGGATGGATGAACGGCACAAACATCCGCCTGAAAGGAGCTGGAACATCGTTCTCCTGAGACATAATTCAAGGAAATTATTTTTGAGATGATCTCGACAGGCAGAGAAGTGAATCACAGAACGGCTTGGGTTGGAAGGGGACCTTGAAGATGATCTAGTTCCACACCTCCCTGCCGTGGGTAGGGAAATCCCAGGAAGATTTATCAGGAATTGTAGCAGGGCAGGGAGCCTGACCCTCTGAGCCACCAGGACAAGCCACGCAAGCAGGTGAAACTCTGTCACGGCCCCCATCAAACCCAGCACGGCTGTTTGTTCCCACACCACAGCACCGTGCTGAGGAGACCAGAGAGCACACGGGAAACACCTGAATTATCCCTTGGCACGCTCCTGGCCCGACTCTGATCCTGTCCCCACTGCACCAGCAATTACTCCCTGCTGGAAATCCCTGCCTGTGTGGAGCCAGCCCGGGCCCCGTGCGTGCTGCTGGGCCCGGGGCATGAGGCGCAGGGAGCTGTCCCCTGACAGCTCGGGCTCTGCAGCCCTGAGCCCCCGAGGCCTCTCCCGGGCCCTCACACCGACTGTCCCAGTCCCCTCACACGGCCTGGCCCCTCACACGACCTGTCCCTGTCCCCTCACACAGCCTGTCCCAGTCTCTCACACAGCCTGGCCCCTCACACGGCCTGTCCCTGTCCCCTCACAGGGCCTGTCCCGGGCCCCTCACACAGCCTGGCCCCTCACTCGACCTGTCCCTGTCCCCTCACACAGCCTGTCCCAGTCTCTCACACAGCCTGGCCCCTCACACGGCCCCGGCTGACAGCGGCCCCCGCGCTCCCGCACCGCGCCGCTCCCGGGGCCGGAGACGGAGTCTGGGGATGCCAGGGGTCCCCGGGCGGTGTCGGGGGTGCCAGCGGCCCCCGCTGCCCCCTGTCCCCCCCTGTCCCCCGCCCCTCTCACCCAGGCCCGGCGGCCGCGTCCCGCATCGACCCGGAAGCAGCTCCACGCATCACGTGACACCGCGCGATCACGTGGCGGGGCGCGCCCCCGTTGCCGTGGAGACGGCGACGCCGATTACGTCATCCTTGTCACCAAGGAGGATTTCCTTGGGATGCGACGGGAAGAGCGATGCCAGCGCATCAGGGAGGGAATCCTGAGCCTCTGCTCAGCCCTGGGAGGCGCATCGGGCGTGCTGTGTCCGGCTCCGGGCCCCTCAGCACGGGAGGGACAGGCAGATCCTGGAGCGGCGCCAGCGGAGGGTGACAGAGGCGAAGGGACGGGAGCATGTCCCTGAGGAGGGAGCTGGGGCTGTTCAGGGACCTCATCCCTGTCTGTCAATGCCTGCAGGGAGGGCTCCGAGCAGGGTGCTCCGGGGGCCCAGCAATGGCGCAAGGGGAATGGGCAGGGCCTGATCCCAGAAGTTCCACCTGGACAGGAGGAAGAACTCCATTATTCGTTAACAGGCTGCCCAGAGAGGGTGTGGAGTCGCCCTCACTGGACAGATTCCAGCACCTGGGCACAGCCCTGCGCCTTGGGATGACCCTGCTGGAGCTGGGAGGACCAGGTGACCCACTGAGGTCTCTGCCCTGTCCCTGTCCCTGTGTGATGCCACACAAGAGGTGATGCCAAGATCCCTGCAGTGCCAGGGCCCAGCTCTGGGCACACGACTTCCCTCAGGGTGGCATCCCCTTGCCCCCAGGGTTCTGCTGGAGATGGATACATAAAATTACCTAAAACCAATAACCATGGCATGCTCAGGATGTAAAATGCCAGCAGCACTGGCTGCACTGGCTCATGCAGCAGCTCCCCCCTTTGCTGGCAGTGCCCACCTGCTCTTAGCAGTTCACCCATTTCTCTCCTGTTCACTCAGTGCTGGCACCTCCTTTTCTGCAGTGGCTGGTCAAGGACAGAATTTTAGAATCCCACCTTCATTTGGGTTGGAAGGGACCTTAAAAGCTCATCCCATTCCACCCCTCTGGATGGGTAGAGACACATTCCACTAGCCCAGGTTGCTCCAAGCCTGACCTGGATGACAAATCATGCTGAGAGTGAGGACAAATCCATCCAGCCTCGTTCCCCACCTCCATCCTTGCATGGTAGGAATCAGAAACCGCCTGAAACACGGCCCGTCCTGCCTGGCAAAGGCAGGGGAGCTGGAGGAGAGCTGCATTAGTCATGGCTGAGTGGCTGCAGTGCATCTCCCCAGGCTGTAACATCATCGGGACAGCTTTATCCTGTTACCTGCACACCCCGGGCTGTGCAGGAGGCTGCAGGGCACAATGGCACCATTGTGGGTGCTACCCAGGCCCAGGACAACAGAAGGAGTTCAGCCCCAGCCCAGGGGCTGGGTTAACTCCTGCTCTGCCGCGAATTCCCTGCCTCGCTTTGGACGGACATGGTGGGTTTGCTCACAGAAGGCAACCCTGGGATCCCCAGAGCTAAACCACTGCACTGAGGATTTCTCAGCGGAATATTTCCCTCCCAAGAAGCAAAGTGAGACCATTGTCAGAGCTGGAGCCATCAGCACATCACATTAACCCCAGCTCCAAACTTAAAAACTGTAATAGGCTTACTCATAGAATCTAATGAGCTAGTCAGAAGTGCCCAAACCTATTACCACAAATGCATAAAATGCAGCTGCACTGTCTGTCATTCCCTGCTTCTCCTCGGGCTGTGTTCACAGCAGCTTTTTAAACAAAGCACGGGGCATTTTCTTCAAGACTGTGGTGGAGATAACCTTGTCTGATGCCAGGGTTATGACAGACTCACATTGCTGCTGCACATCCTGTGGCAAATCCACACGTGTGAAAGGGCTCAGGGCTTTCCAGTCCACATCACGGGGACCATCTCCATCACCAGTCCTGCTGTGTCACCCTGCCACCCCCACTCTCCTCCCAGCACAGCAGCAGCCCAAGCTGAAATACATTTCATGGGTCTGTTTGCCCTTTTAACAGAGAGAAAACCACTTGGGTGTTCTTCCTTTCTACCCTGCTGACACAACATTGGGTTTATTCCATTCCTGGGCAAGCCAGCACAGCCGAACATTTCCTTGCTAACACTCCCTAAAAAACCTTCTCTCCCCGTGCTCTGAACGGCTCATTTGGTCCTTTCAATACATTCCGGAGAGAGCTTTGTCTGCACTTGGTTTTCCTTCCCCCTCTGCTTCTCGGATCTGTTTCAGCGAGATAAAGAATTCCATGGCATTCAGAGGCCACACTCTTTCCCTAACAATCCTCATGGTTTCTTTTTGCACAGCTCACCTGTGCTATTTAGTTGCTAGAAGGCAGACGGAGCATACTTTAGCGGGTAACTGGCACCACAGTTTGATTCGAAACACATTTCAGGGGCTGCTTTCTAAAATTACAGATGGGCTGGATAGAGCAGATGTCTGTGTTAACCTCCACTGGGTCAGTGCTGCAAGTGTGAGAAAGTGGCCGCTGTACCCCTGGCTGACTTTAGAGCCCGTTTCCACGGAGCCTGGACAGGTCAGGGAATTGTTAACACAATATAATCTTGCCCCTCCAGGGACCAGTTTGAATTCAGCCCAAGCTAACTCAGATCCTGAGTGCTTATCACGCTGGCTGTCTCATTGTCCGAGTTTGATGGGTCTCCATCTCCTCCTCCCTGGCACACAAGTATCCCCTTGCTGAAGCTTTCACCAGCCCTGGCCCCTCCCTGGCAGGCTCCCTCCTTTCCCACAGCCGCTTCCCCAGGGTTAGACAGGCCATGGGAACTGGGAGAACTGGGATCAGCACATCCTTCCTTCTGCCTGGCAGTGCAGGGGATCCCAACAGTGATACCTCACACCCACACTCACCCCACTGACATGGCCGTGTGAGGTGGCAGGGCCACCAAATCCCAGTCTTTTTCGTATTTTTAGAGCTGGACCTGATTGAACTCAGCAAGCAAAACATCCTCAATATCTGAAAATAATCCTGTCCCAAGCCTTCCCTCATTACTCGTGTTTCTAATGCACCACAAATTAATGTCACCCACGAGTGTCACTGGGGGCACTTACCAGGGTCTGAGTTGCACAAACTGAGGCCAGAAGGGAATCACATCCAGAATAAAAGCCACAAACTCCCCTAATTTCACTGCCATTTGGTCAGAAGGGCAAAAAAAAAATCCTCCCATGTATTCCTGTAAAATTACCTGAGATGGAGAATCAAACCCAGTCTGTGAAAAATCAAACAGTTAATTACTCACTGTGCTAATGAAAAAAAACACAAAAAAACAAAACAAAGCAGACTTTATTCCAGTTAGAGTGAGGCATCTAAACCCAATTAATTCCCAGCTCACACTAATAATGTTCAAAAGGTCTCGCTGCACACAGGGCAGGAGTGTCACTGTCACACTTGGGGACACGGGGACACTGAGGTCACAGAACTTCCCTGGGTCACACACAGAGATAATGGCAGCAGCAGAGGAAGGAGCATCTTTTAGACTGTGCTGCTTATCAGAATACTTCTCCCTATATTAAAAACAGCAGAGGTTTTAGGGGAGGGCGGGGGAGAGGATTTAAACCATGCAATTTTCTATTTCTTTTCCATAGCTTTTTGATCCTTTCACTTTTGGGTCTGGCAAATGCAACTTTCTTCATCCTTGGAGATTATTCTTCAATTCCTCAAAGAGGCTTCAATTTTCTCACAAATCTCTCTTCCTTTCACTTAATTTAAACATTTATGGCCAATTCCATGATTTAATAATGAGAAATAAAATTGGAGATTTACTAAGTGTGGAGAGAAGACCTTTCATTCCATCTGGGGATTAAGAAGGGAGTTAGAGGTGTGAGCCCTGCTAGCCTGACCTGAGCTCCAGGAGAGCCCAATCCTGACAGATGCTGAGCATTCCCTGCTCCCACCCAAGCCAGAGAATGCTGAGCACACTGTAGATTTGGCCCCTAAAGACTCAAGCAAGCTCATAAATCCACAGCAGAGCTGTTTCATAGATATTTTGCTAATAACTTTAGAGCCTGACTTCATTTAGCACCAGTGCCAGCTGATCAAGTCCAAGCTGCTCCTCGCTACACCATTAATTTAAGGTAACTGTTCACTGGGATCTTTGGTTCCGCATAAACGCTTCCCAAATCACTTCTTCAGTCTCTGTCAATTATCCGAGACTAATGCACCTTGAAGTTACCTTTTAGAGCAAACATTTCTCCATGGCCATAATTCTCAAATGCTATCAGTGGCCCAAAGATCGGGACAACGCAGCTTTCAGCTTTGGAAATTGAGGCTGCGCGTTCAAACGGAGAAATCAGAAATAAATCAGCGCCGGTGGAGTCTCAAGATCTATTGCATTTTCATAACGTGGCAATCGCTAGGCATGCTCAGAGGACCAAATGGACCTTGAGCCTTTTATGCAGTTGATTTCATTTTCTGGATGGCTACATTAGATAAAGGCAGCTTTCTCAGGAACTGCTGCGATGGCACTGCTGCAAATGAAGTCTGGCAAATCCAGTCTCCCCCACTCGGGGCCACACTCGCTCAGCTGGCTGCTGTCACCCCCTCCATCACCGTGGGGACCCCTCTGGGCACTCAGCGCAGGATGCAGCTGCCCTGCTCTGCTTGGGAGACCCCCAAACTCACGTGTGATCTGATCTGCCAGCTCTGTCCTCTCCTGTGATCCCTCAGCGTGGCATCCTCACATTTGGAAGTGCCACAGCACAGCCAGGCGCTCGCTGACCCAGCCTGGGCACGGATCATGCTCAGAGCCCTTCTCCAGACAGCTCTGGATCTGTCCCTGCCGTGGCACCCACCTGCTCCAGACTCATCTCATCTCGGCCCACAATTTCCATCCTGTCCACTCAGACAAAAAAGGGCACCAGTAACACAAATGAGCCTGGACATGGAAAAGGCTGAGCCTCCCTCTGCCAAATGTCCTGGATTTGTAGCTCTGACGAGACGGAGAGGTGCCACTGCTGTCTGATTTTGGAATGGTGCTTTGGCTGGGAGAACAGGACAGAACAGAGCTAGAAACCGTCTCTTCCCATCTTCTGTGTGTAACAACTCCATCACAGCTCTGGATCCCACTTGGAGAACGATGCTGGCTGTGTCTGTGGGCTGCCAGAATTCATAATAATTAACCATGAATGCTGGCAAACACTTGGCAAATCTCCACCCGCTCTTAGAGCCCTCTGCAAACAGGAACAGATTAAACCTTGCCAGTCCTACACATTAATCCAAAGATTTCCCTCCACTTCTATCGTCTGACAGGCTATTTAGCAAACAGGGTGAGATTGGGAAATACTCAGGTCACCCCCACTTTACAGAGTGGTGGCAAAAGGGGCATTTCCAAAGCTCCAGCAAGCACTACTGGTGTATCAAGAGTGATGTCTATGGCCTCCAGCCCTGCCCCATCCTTCCTCTGCCTGGCAAAACTTCATCCTTATCTCGCTGGCAAGAAAGTCCAAGCAGGAAAGGGATGCAGACTCAGCCCAATCTGTCATGGATCAGCAAACTGGTGGAGAGATAGTTCTCTGCTTCTGTCCTTGCTGCTGGGGCACAGCAGAAAATAACCCAGAAGTAGCCCTGAGCAAAGCACAGAGCACGGGGTGCTGTGACAGCAGCTTCTCTTGGCCCTGCTATGGCTCGGTGGCACTTTTGCCACCCAGAGTTGCCCTCCTTGCTGCTGTTTTCTGACAGCTCCTTGTGGACATGATCTTGTCCAAAACAAACCTAAAAGCAGCGGGTTTCACTCCAAAGTAGTGAAGTCCCCTTGAAATACAACATTCACATGGCGGAATGAGAGGAATTAGAATGAGATAGGTTGGTCAGAGTAAAAAATTACATCTGCTACAACTGCAGACTTCCTCCTCAGAGACATTCCCTGACAAAACTCCAGTTTTCCACTCAAGGCCTAGCTCCAACCATAAAAACCATCCATTTGACCCAGTCACAGTGTGCCAGGGCCATTAGAAACGGCCAGCAGACAAACTTTCCTCACAGAGGAGAACAGTCTGGCTCCCAGGACCTCAGAGCACGGACATTTGGTGGCTTTCTGCTCACGTCTGGCTCCCTACCGTGTCATGACCTTCACTCCAGCTGAGGGTTCGGGATGCTGTGGCTGAGCAGTGGTTCAATAAAACCAGGGGCTGTGTGTTCACTTCCTTGTTCCAGTTCAGCTCAGCCAGCAGCAGTCAGAGCATCCTCCCTGGCTGTGCTCAGGAACACTCAGGAGCATTTGCTGTAGACTCTGGAAGAACAATCAGTTTGAGGCCTGCAGCTCAGACATCTCAGCGCTCGTCTGGGAATAAAAAGGTCTTTCTTCTTTTCCTCCCCTGGTTCTTTCTCCTCATTTGTGTTCATTTCTGGCTTTGAAAGGAAATTGCTTTAAATCTCAGCTCAGCAAGAGCTGCAAAGTCAGAGGAATCCGTTCAGGAACATTCCCTGGGAGTTCAGGCAAAAGCCAGGTTGAGATCTTTTTTTTTCTGGGACTGAGCAACATGAGGAGAAGTATTTGGGGATGAACAGCAAAGGGACAGTGCTTGGAAGGCAGAGTGTCCCTGCCCATGGAAAGGGGATGGAACAAGGTCCTTTAAGGTCCCTTCCAACTAAAACCAACTGGGATTCAGTGATACAAGGAAAGATGGAAGAGGTCTGAAAAAACATGAATCTAAACTGCCTTTTCCTCACCAATGTCAGTGAAAATCCCACTTACCCTGTGAAGAATCTGCCAGGAACATCCCTTTTTCCTGTCTTTACACCTCAACAGACGTTTTCTGTCCCTTGTACCCTAAACTCAACACATCAAACACTGAAAACAACAGCAAGGATTCATCTCCACATATTGATCAAAGCCCAAAAAACGCTGCTCCAAACCAGCTTGAGTCAAGGCACAAGAAATGTCAGGCCTTTCCCCTGTAACAGAGCCTTATTTATCACGGTGGAAAGGGTACTTTGGAGAGGCAAATGGCCAGCCAGTCCCTTTGATACATGGAGATGCTTCAAGATAGGTATGATATAGAAAACCTCGGCGCAGATATGTCCCAGCTAATCTGACAGTTATCTCTTTTACAGCCAACTACTGTCATTTCAGTCTTTGAGAACTGCCAGCTACGCTGATAACTGCAGACCTCACCACAGCAGAGGAGAAAGCCTTTGTTAATTAAGCTCCCTTCATTTTCATGCTGCTCTGGCCCCGGCAGGGCTCTCGGGGAGCCGCTGCTTTGTGGCCCTTCGTGCTGGTGATGCAGTGCCACACGTCCCCCCCCAGCCAGGGCAGCTGCAGATCCTCACTCTCCAGCTGGAATCCTCCCTGGGATGAAATGCTGCAGCCCTGCCACCAACCAGACTCACAACTCACCTGGAACAGAGCAGATTCCCCCCTTGGAGGGGAAAAAAACCTCCCTGAAGGATGCATAAACCTGCCCATTGTCCTGATACGGGGCTGATTTTCCCAATGTGGTGTTGGGTTCCAGGGGAGCCTATTTACACTGAATTCATGAGAGCCACTTTGTGCCCAGAAGAGTTCAGCTCTGTCTTTTCAATCAGTTAGTGGCCATCAGACCCTAATGGGGTTTCTGGAACTGTGGGTGCTTTATGCTCTGTTCTGCAGGCATTTGGGCTTGCTGAGCTCTTCCCTGAGCTGTGTTCAGCCCCTCATTCCAGGCAAATGTGATGCTCCCTCACTCCTAGATCCTCAGCAGACTTGCAAATGTCGCATGTGAGCCCAGACTTCCCTTTTACCATTTCTGGTGGCAGTTTGCAGCTCTTTCTGCCTGATTCTGCCCACACTGGGGCTGTTTCCCTTGCCCTGGACTGGTGCCTCGCTCTCCTCCTGATGGCCACTGCTGCTTTCCCCCTCTAGCCAAAGTCACTGCAAGAAATTCCATCACCTTCACTGGATGAACAAGTGAAGCAGAAGAGAGAAACACCCATCCTGCAGGTAATTAACGGCAGAGCTAAATGAAACTGAAGTGTTGGAGGGGCTTTGATCACTCACACCAGGCTTTTCACAGCCGAGATGTGACACCTTCACCCCAAGGCAGTCCATCTTTGCTTATTTGCTCTTTCAGAAACTTAGAAACCAGCTCAGAAACCTCCTTAGGAACCAGCCAGCCTCCACTGAACAGGTCTCACCCACAGGTCTCTTCTTTTCACCTTCTTTTTTACCATTCAGAGCCATCACCCAAGAGCCATCCGAACCAGTTAGCCACATTCCTGTGTCCATCCCAGTTTCCCTGTGCCCACAGCTGCAGCTGCCAGTTCCCTGCCAGTTCACAGGGATTCACACCCCCCTTCTATAACTCCAAATCTCTGCAAAGAAAGCTGTTCCCTGTGGATCTTCCTCCACCTTCTGTGTCACTTACCTGGTGAAGCACTTGGGGTTCAAGGAGAAGGGCAGAAGCAGGGAAGATTTCTGTGGCTGTGGAATGGTTAAAAGGATTCCTGCCTCAGGACCACTGAGGGCTTAGTGTCTGTTCTATAATTTATAGCTCAGCATCTCTCTTCCCAAGGTTTTGTGCTCACAGAACAACCCTTTTCTATTTCATGTACACGGCTCAGCTCAGGAAATGCCCCCAGGTTAGTCCAGGCCTCGTTAATACCTTCACCCATGCAACCTCCGGGGAGAAAACAGCTTTTTATCATTAGGTGGGAATGGAACTGCCTGGAAAAAACAACACAAACACCAGGTTTAGCCCACGAGGAGAGATTCCAGGCCTTTTAGTTAGGAAGCTGCCAGGCTGCTGTCGACTGAGCCAGGGCTGGAGAATTGGCTGTCAGGGCAGGGAGAGACGTGAGCCCGAAACAGAGGGCAGCAGGAGGCTCAAACACACTGGTTAGAGGGGATAAAGCAAAGTATTACATTTTAATTGATCTAATCTTTGGCTCCCGGTGGAATTCGCAGAGATATCTTACTAGAATTACCCGGGGTTTATCAGGAGACAGCAATACTGGGAAAGTGCCTTTTGCAAGGCAAACTACTCCAGATCTTGAACTGCATTAGCATTGGGGCAGGCTGAGCAAAAGAGCCCCCACAATGGTTTCAAAGAGGAGAGGAAAGGAAAAAAAAAAAACCCGGGGAGAGAGGGAATATGTGAGATGTAAACCCATCTGGGCACGCCAGTGTGTGTGAGCACAAACCCAGCACATGCATAATGCTGCCTGCTCCCTCCAGGGTGGGACCTGGAAGGATTTACCAGGGAGCAGAAATTTCAGGAGAGAAGCACTTTAGAAAAGGCATCTCAATGACGGCAGCTTTAATCCTCCTAGTCTGAGGTCCATTCCTGCTCTGAGTGCAAAACCTCTGAATATTTAAAAAAAGGAAAAAAACAACATTGAAAAGAGAGGAGGGCAAGAGGGACATGAAACAAATCTCCTTAAAATACAGACCCAGATATAAAATACCGTGTGGGGGTGGAGCAAGCTAACAGGAGAGATAAAAAGCAAAGACACTCAGAAACCAGGTGGTTTCTCATCATTTTTTTCCTTGACATCCTCTGTCTGAGCAGATGACTGCAAGATCTTTGGAGATGCAGAATAATGTCTGACTCTGTCAAGATTTCTCTTTATTCAATGCAGGGAAGCAGTAAAAAAAACATCAGGTCTGATAAATGATTCATGGAGC
Organism: Tichodroma muraria; assembly: GCA_013390105.1. Lineage (NCBI taxonomy): Eukaryota > Metazoa > Chordata > Aves > Passeriformes > Sittidae > Tichodroma > Tichodroma muraria. Next base: position 48,400 of record WAAG01054356.1, on the reverse strand, counting down.
CTTTTCTTCTGCTAATCTGTAAATAAATTTTAAAAAGCAGCTTCCTTTTGATGAATATATTCTGCGGCTCGTAGAAACATGTTGGCCTTTAAGCACAACATAGGCACTCTCAGATGTCTCTACTGCTGCTGTCAGGACTCTGAAAGCCCAGCCTGGCTCCTTGCAGAGCTGGATGGAGTTTTACTGACTTAGCTCAGCTGAGGATCTGCCTCTCCAGCCCCACGGCATTGGGGGAGTCCTGCCTTATCTCACTGCTCAGTTTGTGTCAGGGAGAGGGGAACATCCTGTGGATTTACACACGTGAAAGCCAGGAATGACCTCGGTGAACATCTCATAAGACATCCTAAAAAACAAGCTCTAAATCCTCTCCTCGCTGCCTGTTTTACAGTCACTGGGAGGCAAAGCTTCCCTTCACACCCTGCTGGGAACAACAGAACGCCCCTGCTGTGCCCATCACCATGGATCCATCCATTTTGATCCATCACCATGGCTCAAACCCCATTCCCTGTGCACCCTCCTCAGAAACATCTGGAATCATCAGAACAACCCTGCTGTGCCCATCACCACAGATCAAACCCCATTCCCTGTGCATCCTCTTCAGAAACACCTGCTGGAATCATCCTGGATTTGCCCCATGGCACGTGGGCTTCCAACCACCAGGTATGGGAAAGATGGAGCTGCATCCCTGCTCATGCTGCTGTCAGTTCTGAGTTCTCTCCTCCCTCATCACCAGGTATTTGGGCTTTTTTTTTTAAATTGACCTTTGCTTTTTAACTCCTGTTTTCCATTCAGCTACAGGTAACAGCAACACCAGGGGTGTGGACACTCTTGGGCAGCAAAAACCTGCAACAGCCAAAGCACCTCTTGCCTGTCAAGTTGCTGGGTTTCTCCCTGAGCAGACGGGCCTCAAACTGTCTCACAACTTTCCTGACTCTGAACAGGGAAGGAAAGAG
>WAAG01054356.1:0-46389 GCA_013390105.1 Tichodroma muraria | reverse complement strand
TGCCCTTGGAGAACATCCCCCAGGAAGTGATGGAGAGGCAGCGCCAGTGTCCTTTCTCCTGACCTTGGAGGGGGGAGAAGTTCCAAGGACCCCTCCTGCCCCTGGGTGGGCAATATCCGCTACACCAGCCACCCACCACGCCTCTCCTTCCCAGGGACAACCTCTGGACACCCACCAGCCTGAGGACCTCCCTCCTGCCACGCCAGGCTGCAGCGGACACCGAAACCGCAGCCAGCCAGGCCGGGCCCCCCCCGTGTGTCCACCCCAAGGTCCACCTCGCTCTGGAGAAGCCGGGTAACTGCTATTGATTTAAAAACGAGTTGACATTGTACAAGTCCGTGTTCTGTAAAATGGAACAGGACCCTCTCGTCCCACCCCGACGCCCCCGGCGTTACTCGGGCCCGCTGCTGTTGGTGGCCTTGTCCCACTCCAGGCTCTCCTCGCTCCGCGCCGGTGACCCCGCGGCCGGCCGCGCCCGGAGCCCCTGGAAGCGGCGGCACTCGGGGCACACGCGGATGTGGGTGCAGCCCCGGGCGACCAGGGCGGCCTCTTGTGCCAGTCTTTGTGCCAGGGGGTCTGGCTCGCCCCCGCTGCACAGCTTGCCGTTGCTGAGCGTGGTTGTGCTGCGGGCTCGGCGCTCCTCGGGCAGAGCGGGGCGAGTCCGCGCCACCCCGCCCCGCCTCCGACGGGGCTGGAAACTGTCCTTGCACAGGATGATGTTGCGCAGCTCTGTCACCATCTCTTGGCACACCGACACCTGCAGGGGAGAAGGGAGCCGTCCTGCTCACCTGAGCAAGCTCCGAGTCCCTCGGGGGCTCTGGGTCCTGCAGTGATGAGGGCTTGGAGCGCCCTGGGATAGTGGGAGGTGTCCCTGACCATGGCAGGGGCTGGAACTGGGTGGGCTTTAAGGTCTCTTCCAACCCGGGCCATTCTAAGGTTCCTCAATATGATTCCGATTCCAAATTTTTATGGACTTGGTGCTGCTGGTTTGTGGATTGGAATGCTGGTCCGTGCATTACATTAAAAGGAAAAATTGAACAGTTTTGTTGTATTGTCGCTTAACAGACCTGGACCCTTATTCATCAGCTTTGTTAATATTTGGAACTTTTCCACACAAATTTCCTTGAATTTAATGTTTGCAAATCTTGTGTTAAACAGTGCACTAAAACTTCCTGAACACCAGCACTACTCCAGCTGTTTTTTCTGTCTGATGAGCAACATCAGTGCTCAGACATCTACACTTGATCTACCCCACCTCCACCTCTCATCCGAGACCCCCTGTGCTCTTCATCCCCAGATCAGCACAAGATCCAAATCTGCTGCAGATAGAAATCCCGTCTTCAGGAAAGCTACCTGGATGTTGTACACATCTTTGATGCCTCTGAAAGCCCTTGGAGCATTCTCTACAGCCCTGCTCTGAGTAGGAGTGCACGGGAAACTCATGGGTTTTAGACCCTGCCCAAAGGGCCAAGCCTGTTCCTGTGTTTGAGGTGTCCTGGCTGGGATTGCTCCTCAGCCTGGGTGCATGACTTGCTCTTGGCCACCCCAGAGACAGCAATAAACACACCCTGTCCCCTCAGGACACTCCCAGGTCCTACCTCTGACTGTTCAGAGTGTCGAAGGCTCCACAAAAATTCCAGCATTGCCATAAAAATTGCTACGATTAAGCCACAGATGAGCACCACGAAGATTCCACCAATGTTCTCCATTCCCAAGCCTAAAATAAAGCAGGAGAGACGCTCTGGAGAGGCAGACACATCATAAATCTCAAGTATCACTGCACAGAACCCCCAGGTTTTGCTGTTTTGTTGGCACTGTAGATGCCCAGCCAGGGACCAAAACCACCGAGCCAGCAGTGTCCTATTAATAGCTCTGCAATGACTCAGATGGCTCGAGTGAGTGACTTACAGTAACTGCAGGATCGAAGATACCTTCTCAGAAATGATGATTTTGCAGATAAACAGCCAGAACGTTGGAGGGAAGCACAAAGCAGTTGGTGGACAAACCGAAAACAGGAGGAGAAAAATGCGGGATCAATGGGGAACGTTAATCCCTGCAAATTATTCACTGAGCTCCAGTGGCTTTCAACTTGAAAAGATAGAGGAGCAAGGTTGTTAAAGGAGCAGAGATAAAGGAGACAAGGAAGGGCTTTACAGGAAGCTGGCACCGGGAAAAGCTCCTTGGGGTGCATCAAAAAGTGCTGCAGGAAAATGATTCCGGCTGCTTGGACTGCAGTGGGAAAGGAGAGGCTCCGAACAAGAGCAGGATGTTGTGTCACACTACAGGGTGACAAAACCTACCCAGTCTGCATTCCACAAAGTTCACCAGCTGAAGGAAAAATCCATCTCTTAAAAACCTGAGCTTTCCATGTGCTGAGGCCATCACTTCACTTGCCACCACAGCCCTGGTCCCCAAAACTGCGCCTCCATCTGCCTGTGAGATGAGCCGACCTCAACATTTGCTGTCCTGGGATATGGCTCCTCTCTCCTGTGGTTGGTTTGGGTCCCTGATTGGATTGATTACTAAAAAACATGTGCTCTGCCCTGGGCTGGCCGTGTGAGGCCATTACTCAACAAGAACATCTATAAAAATCTTCCTCTCCCTCCTGAAGCATTAAATCAAAGTGTATGAATCGATGATTTATTGACTTGATCTCCGCGTGGCTTTTAGACATAAAACCTCACCAAAATCCTTGTAAATCGCTGACCTGTTTTGTTCTAAAACTCAGCAGGTCACATTTCTGCCTCCTCCTCCGTCATTCTTTTGGCACCACCCCCAGAGCAATGCAGGGAGTCTGTAAATCAGAGACTTTTGCAGAGATGCTTCCACAGCAATGGAAAGGCAGAAAAAAAACAGCCCGGAATCACAATTCAGACCCGAAGGTGAAGACCCACATCCACTCCCCCCAGCAGCTCACAAGTGTGAATTTAGGGTTTGTACCTCTCTCTGCATCCTCCTATCTTTCTGTCTGGGGGCCACCTTAGACACCCAAGCTCACTGAGAGACATTTCCTTTCTCCATACAGCTACAGACCTCCTCATCTCCCAAACTGAGGAAGCGAGCCATGGCATAGGGAACAAACCAGCAGGAAAACTTGTCCAGGGCCACAGATTGTGCTGGGTAGTGCCAGAAACAGCCCAGCTTCCCCCTTCCAGAGCCATATCAAAACAGCCCCCAGCCTAGATTCCACCTCAGAGTTGCTTTTGGCACAGTCCACGGAGGAAAAAAACCCCTTCCACCTTCAAAAGTAACTCCTTTAATAGCAATAACCCGATGTCTTACCCCTTCAGCCTGGAGATAAATAACTGGGGCTGTCTGTAGAGCAGCACTGCCCAAAGGTGAGCGTCACCTCGCAGCCCTGTGGGGTCCCAGCAGGAGCTGCACCCACACACGCACCTACCTACACCTGTTGCAAGGTCAAACCTCCAAAAGAGCTTCTCCAGACCTGGCTTGGCTCTTTTCTCTGCTCTCACAAAGGTCACAAGGCTGCGCTTTTAACTGGGGGGCCTGCTGGCCTCACAGAAAACACTTGCCGAGGAAAGGGCAGCTGCCAAAACTGAAAAATGCAGCAACTGTGTTAAGCTGGCAACTGCTCTCACGCTGGGACATCAGCCTAATGTGGTGGCTTTTATGGCAATTTGCATAGCATTACCCAAAAGAATTTGCTCCTCAGTTTACAAATGTACTAATAAACTCCTTGTGTCCCTTCCCCTGGCTGTTTAAAAGACACTTTCACTTGGAGCCATTAACCAGCGGGCCTGCGGTGGAGATCCATCTCCCTTCAAGGAACCCAGGATTTTGGTCTGATCGCTTCAGCCATCCATTTTCCCAGACATTCATTAGAAGCTAATTTACCCTCCATATGCCTCCAATATTTGTCATTTGGTTGTTCCCGCTATCTCTGCCCCAGGCAAAAACACACAGCGTGAGGCACAGCGGAGCTGTTTGGCTTTCTCCTTGAATTGTGAAGGAAGGAATCTCAGGTCAGGGGAAGGGGAAAAAGTGATTCCCAGGCAGAAAACCTGGCAGACGCGCAGCTGGGCGTTCATCCTCGCACCTCTGGCCAGGATGTCTCTGTGCCTGGTCCCTTTGGGAGTGCAGGGCTCACCTTTGGCTCTGTGGTCCTCCTCTTTGGGGCACTTCCCTCCTTCCCACCACTTGCGCTTCAGGATTTCCAGGCGGTTGTTCTCCTGCAGCTGGAGGATGGCCAGGTCGAACTCGTCGCGGAACACGGAGCCTGCAACGCCGAGAGGGACGTGGTAGGGCCCCGCCTTCCTCCCCATCATCATCCTCACCACTCGCCCCACCCCAGCGTGCCCAGCTACCACAGCTCCTCTCTGGGCGGCTCGGAGGGGCTGTCAGTCCATGCAAGCCATGGAAAGCTGCAGCCACCCCGCCGGGAATGTCACCTGGTTCATGTCACTTGCAGAAGGTGACTCCTGGCCACCAGGAGCCACAGAGGCCACTGGAGCAGGTCCATGACAAGGGGAACTTTGCCTTTTGAACGAGCAGTTCAGTATCCTGCTCCTGCAGACCATGGAGGTCCCTCTCTTGTCATTCCATCTCCAATTCAACCTTGTTCCAACGCTCCTTCCCTCAAACTGGTCACAGAATAGAAATCCTGAGTTGGAAGGAGCCCAAGGATCATGGAAACTAAAATGTCCATGTTGGAGGAGCTCAGTCCTGTGCTGGGCATGGAGCTCTGCTGCAGTCCCAGTGTCTGCTAGCAGAGATCCTTGTCTGCCACCAGAGATCCTTGTCTGGTACAAGAAATCCTTGCCTGCCACCAGAGATGCTGAGGAAGGGCCATGGGAAAGACTGTGCTTCTCCCAGTAACTCTGCACTATTGTCCCAGCCAGCAGCTTTCTGCTCCTCTTATCTGCTACGGTTTCACTGTTTAACAAGACAATGTCAGAACAAATTTAGCCCTGAAGGTAGGGATTTGTACTCACTTTGATCAGGTTGCTGTGACTTTACAAGCTTACCCATGTTCGCTAAACTAGAGTGGCTGTTTGTGTGACTGGGGCCTTATGTAATCCACCTCAACTTTCTGTTGTTAAATGCCGGGGCTTAAAGGTCAGGACAAAGCTCCCAGGCTGTCCAGAAGATCAGCGGATCGTTTGGAATAACAACGACTGAACCCTTATTTAGTGGTGATGTTCTCTAGCGAGCTCATACATTTGAAAGACAAAACCCCTGCATTTGTTAAACCTGATGATGAGCTGAGATAGTCCCTGAATCGCCCAACCCTCTGGCCCGAAGTTTCAAGAGCCACCAGCTGTTAAGACATTTCCTGCTAAAAAACTACCAGAATTGCCACAGCATTACTTTGACATCACTTCTGGGGCTAAAACAAGGAGCACAAAAAGATGCACAAACACTGGTTGGGGAAGGAAACAGTCAGCAAAGAGCAGGTATGCAGAAAACAAGCAGCAATTTTGAGACATCTTTCACAGGAATTATTGAAAGAGCCGCGGTCGCGTCTCACACGGCTCTGGACCAGAGCAGGGTCTCGCACATCTGGCTCCTGACCAGAGCAGGCTCTCACATCTGGCTCTGAGCACGGGCAACAAGTTAAGAAACAAAAAGGACCCTGGGCAGAGCTGTGAGATGCAACGTTGGCTTTTAGAGCCGGCGCAGCCTTTGGAACGCTCCGGTCCTCTGCCGACAGCCGAGAAGGACTAGAATTGTTCTTCACTGCCTACCGACGGGCATGCCAATCCCGTAGCCCTTGGTGTCCAGAAGGCCCCCGACCTGCGTGAGGTTGCAATTGCGCTGCCGATAATACTCGTTCATGGTGGACTCCAGCAGGAAGGCGTAGTTGGAGTTCAGCACGCGCGCGATCCCTTCCTCCGTGCTCTTCACGAAGACGCTGGGCTGCTTGGAGTACATGTAATTCCACATCCGCTGGTACGTCTGGTAGCGGGAGTTCTGAGGGGAGCAAAGAGGCAGCCACAGCTCAGGGAGGAGATTTGGGGGTAAATTAGGCCGCTAAAATTAAACCCCCAACTCAGGCGCCGCTGCGGGAAGGCCACAGTGGAGAGAGGAATCAAATCAGATTTCACATTCAGAAAGGATTTTGATGCCTCATCTTTGTTTATCCCAAAGAGGCCCAAATATGTTGGGAGTTTGTGGGAAAAGCTAGGCATGAAATGCCCCGATTCCAACGGGGTATGGCACAAATCTTTGTGTGAATACAATTTTAGAAAACAATCATAATTTCAGTAACCACATATCAAAAACACACAAAAAACCCCAGAAGAAATAGCTCCTGCTTTGTTGGTTGAAACCTCTGGGTGCTCCCTGTAGAGCTCACGCTGTACTGACCATCCCTCAAACATTGCCCCAACAGTTCTTCAGTGTCAGAGCCAGACTCCACCACCCTGAGGAGGGCACTGAGGACTGCGGGCAGCACAAAAGCTCTCTGGAGACTGTTGCTCATAAATTTTGTTCAAAAAAATAATCCAGATTTGGTTCACCCCCCTGTGAGGCAAGTTAAAGCGCTTGCTGAAAAGGACTGGGGGGTTTTGTCATTGATTACAACAAACAAAAGCTCAGCCAGCCCCAAATCCTCAGTTTGCCACAGCTGAACCACCTTGGTCAGATGAAAAGAAAGCCGAGAATGATTAATCTCTCTTGCCTGTGCTGATCAGAGAGTGAAACCTGCTCACACAAAGACTTGAGTATAAACACACCCTGCTCTACACAAGGATTTTCACTCTGTCAAGGGCTTGTTTTCTGCGGCTGGCGAGCGATGCTGGAGAGCCTCGGGGAATCTGCTGCTGACCCAGTTCCTGTCCTCATCTGTCCAGCTCTGTCCTCTGGGTGCAGCCACTTGGGCAGGAGACAGATGAGCAAGGGGAGGGTTTGGTCCCAATTCACTGCATTTTTAAACCTTAAACTGTGTGTCAGTGTCAGGGGAAGAACTGCCAGGACAAGGTGCCTCAGGAGGGGACAAATATTCCTTCATGCACCCAGGAAGGGAGGGGGGATGGAGGCAGTTATCCATCACTGCTTTGACCCCCCCATCCTTACACTAGAGGCAAATGGATCCCAACACAGCTTAAAGCACCACAAATGGGACAAAATCCTCTTTTCCTAATTTCCTCTCTGATTTCCTCACTGCCAGGCAGTGCAGAGACACAGTCAGGGGTTTAAACTTGAAAGCTTTCCTCAAGTGAGCCCCTCGTATACAACCACCTCACCCACTTAGGCTCTGCTCAGCTCATCTTAGATGTCAAGTCTGGCTTAAAAGTAGCTCTTTTCCATACCCCTGAAGAGCATAAAGTTGGGCTGAAAAGCTCAGGCTGACTCCAGAGATTTCACAGCCTTCCAAATTCAGTTCAGACTCAGAGTGGGGGGGAAGAGTGAGAACAAGCTTTCCGTCCGTTTGGAATTTCAACAAGTAGCAAATAAATAAATAATCCTCAAGCAGTTCTTTGTGTGTTCAGAGCGCTGCAGCAAAATTCACTCATTTATTTCCCTTCTGAGTCGAGCAGGGAAGATAAAAATTAAATTGGGCTAAATGGCCCACATAACTTTGCATACACTTGACTTATTTCAGTGCCACTGACCTCACACACTCTGATTTCTGCCAGCCTGCCTGGGCTGTGCAAATGTTTCTTTGCTCATCCCCACCCGAAAGACTCTCAAATAAAAGCTAAAACCACGTGGAGACCCATGAAAATTTGACTTCCTTCCGAAATTCCCTTCTGTGTCCTCCACCATGCCCCTCCCACCATTCATCCCACCATCCCCACCCTGCGCAGGGATTTCTCCAGAGGTCCCCTCCGTGCCAGCAGCTGGAGCGACACGGGCGCAGCAGGCCGAGGGGACACCCAAATCCGATTGAGGGGTGCCCTGTGCACCCCCTGCCCCCCAGGCGGCCAGAGAACGGGGTTTACTTGGAAGAAGGTCATGCTGGAGCCGCCGTGGATGGTGCCGTACTCGATGGTTGTCTGGTCAGCAAGGTCATCCACGGACTCGATGGGGACGTCCATCCGCTGGACGGTCAGGAACGCTGCCAGGTTGGCCGTGTAGGAGGAGATGATGATCAAGGTGAACGCCCACCTAGGGAGAGGGAAGAGAAGATGTGGTTTCCCTCAGGAAATCTGCTTTCCGTCCCCACCCTCTGCCTCTCAGAATCCCAGAATCAACGAGGCTGCAAAATGCCTCCAAAACCATCAATCCCTACCTTGTCACCCAGGCAAGTGAGTGCCACATCCAGTCAACCTGGAACACCTCCACCAGCCCCCTGGGCAGCCCATCCCAATGTCCCACAACCCTTTCCATGAAGAAATTCCTCCTCCACATCCACTTCTGCCCAGAGAAACCTCCCTGAAAGGAAGGGCCGCCCTCCTTACCAGACTCCGCTGACGCAGCGCGTGGACAGAGCCTGGGGGGCAATGGTGGAGCCCTGCTGCATGAACCCCCCCACTGGGAACCACAGCGAGTTCCCCAGGGAGTACTGGTTCACCAGGAGGTTGCATCGACCTTGGGAGCAGGGGTGGGGGCTGTACCACTCGTACGGAGTCAGCCTGAAAGGACAAGAAACGGGGAGCTCAGGGAATGCGCTGGGAAATGGGACACTTTAAAAAACAAANAAAAAAAAAAAGAGAGAAAAGCTGTGAAGCTCCAGCTCCCCTGTAGGCAGAGTTTTCTGAGGAGGAAATGCTTTGCTGTCAGTTGATGCCCTGGGTTCAGAGCTGTGTGAAACGTTTGCTCTAAGACTCAGGAGCCAGAGGCTTTCTTGTAAAGATTTGCAAAAACTTTGAGAGGCTCTGCTCTGGGCAGCTCTGCGTGCATCCTGCAGATTCACACCACAGCAGGAACTCCAGATGTGCACGGACTTGATGGGAAGTAGAAATCAAACATCTTTGGCTGTGCTCCCTGCTGGAGCACGAGCACTGATGGGAAGTTCAAAAGCAAAGTGTGTGAGCCCCGACTGCATTAAACCACCAAGAAAAACTGTGCTGGTGCAAAGGGTTGCTCTGAGAAGGTCTGAGGTGGAGCTGGAAGCTGAGCACTGGTGTGTTTCAAAGCATCCTATCCTTCAGGGACAGGGCAGAGGTGGGAATGGGAAATATCTGACAGCCTGTCACTGTTGTGACTGCACCTCTCTCTCTCTTTTTTGCTGTTTCCAGTCCCCAGTTCCCTGGTTGCTAAGACAGTCTGCTAATTCATGTGCTGCACTTCATCATGTTGCTCTAGATAAGAAAGCTGGGGCCTGGGAGGGTCATTTTGGGGCTACTGCCAAAACAGCTGCAGGGCTGTGCCAGCTCACATTGTATTTAGCCAAAATTAGGGGGTTATTTCCATCCCTGCATCTCCTCTCTCACTGTGGTGCCAGGGAGAAGGAGGAGGTTATTTCCTGCAGATTTCCCATGGTGGATCAAGCACTGGCAGCAAACCCCAGTGCTCTGGGAGTGTCTGCAACTCACAGGGTCAGGTGCTCCTTCCTGCTGAGCAAGGCAGGGAGCAGCAGCCAAAGCCTCTCCAGCGGGGAGCTGGGTAAAGGCACCTTTTTGGAGAATCATATTTAAAATATGAGGAAGGGGCTAAAGAGGCACCAGCTCTGCATAATGCAATGGCTTCTCCAGACCTGCATTTCTGAGGCTGTAACAGCATTCGAAGAACCCATTAAAGCCCTGTCAGGATGACAACTTCAGCCGTGCTGAGGGAGCGAGTGACAGCGCAGTTCCAATCTGCGTAATGACAACTGGGCATTAGGGGGTCCCCAAAGAGCCATCGAGCCCTGAGCAGTCTCTGGCACACAGAGAGGGACACAGCTCCCCTCTGCCTGTAGCAGCCCCTCCGCAGGGGTGTGGGGAGGGCAGGGAGGACAGCACTGGAGCCCAGACCCTGGGCCTCGACGGGGGCCATGCTGCAGGCGAGCACTCAACGAGGTATTTTAAGACTGATTTAAATTAGTCACAGGGGAACGGAGCCGAGAGCTGCCAAGAGAGGCTCTGCACATCAGCTGCTCAGGGATATTCATGAACTTTCCTTTCCTGCACAAACTGGGCTGCACAGGGCCAGGGGAGCCAGACACGGCTCGTGGAATTCGTGCTGACACCTTGGAATGGATCTGCAGGTTCCTATCAGCCTCCACCCTCCCCGCTCGGGACAAGGGGTAAAAAAATCAACTGCAGGGAGCGTTTAAACAGCACCAAAACCTTCTCCCAAACCTTCTCCCACCCAGCTGTGGGCACCACGGCGGCCAAACACACCTTGAAGCAGAGCATGACGCCCATCCCAGCGTGAGGACACAGTGACAAACCTCAGCCCCCAGCTGGCAGAGGGCTGGGACGTTTCTTGCCAGCCCCTCCCGGTGACCAGGGGGGCAGAGGGTGGCCCCGTGTCCCCCTGGGCGTCCCCTCTCCACGGGTCCGCGAGTGACACTAGGTGGCACCGCGAGGAAGGGAAAGGCACCGCGACATTACCGAGCCACCAGGAAGAGGACACAGCTGACAGCCAGGTAGGCGAGCAGCATGAAGAGCCAGACGCCGGGAGAAAAGGGGTCCAGGAAGGAGAAGTAGCCGGGTCTGCGGCCCTGGGGAGGGAAAAGCAAAGGAGGAGTTCGAGCTGCTTGGGTTTGGAGAGGTGAAAATAGTCCTGGAAAACGCACCGGCCCTGGTGGCACGGCAGCAGGGAAATGGAGAAATGGGAGAAGGGGGATAAACAGGAGAAGGGGGTCAATAGGAGAAAGGGAAATAAATGGGAGAAGGGGGAGAAATGGTTGAAATAGGGCAAAGGGGATAAATGGGAGAAAGGGGACAAATGGGGCAAAGAGGATAAACAGGAGAAGGGAAATAAATGGGAGAAGGGGGAGAAATGGGAGAAAGGGGAATAAAAAGGGGAAAGGGGATAAACGGGAGAAGGGGCATAAATGGGAGAAAGAAGGATATATGGGGAAAAGGGGAAAAATGGGGCAAAGAGGATAAATGGGAGAAAGGGGAATTAAAAGGGAAAAGGGAATAAATGGGAGAAGGGGGATAAATGGGAGAAAGGGAATAAATGGGAGAAAGGAGGATATATGGGGAAAAGGGGATAAATGGGGCAAAGAGGATAGAAGAAGGGAAATAAATGGGAGATGGGGAAGAAATGGGGCAAAGGGAATAAATGCAAGAAGTGGATAAACGGGAGAAAGGGGAATAAAAAGGGGAAGGGGATAAATGGGAGAAAGGGGATAAATGGGAGAAAGGGGATAAATGGGACAAAGGGGAATAAAAAGGAGAAAGGGGAATAAATGGGAGGAAGGGGAATAAAAAGGAGAAGGGGATAAATGGGAGAAAGGGGGATAAATGGAAGAAAGGAGGATAAATGGGAGAAAGGGGGATGAATGGGAGAAGGGGGATAAACCAGGCTTTGGAACAGCCTTGCAGGGCAAACAAGTGACAGCAACCCAACAAATGACCGAGTCCTGCAGCATCTCCCCACTGGATTCATCCCCTAAATCTGTTTTTCTCCCCATTTTTGTTCCTCCAGGCAAAGAAAGAGGTGAATTGAGAGGAAAATGAGGCAACCACAGCGTTCTTCCCCTCCCTGGCAGGGTTTGTTGCACCCTCACACCTGAGGGGGGTCCCCCAATTCTTGTCCACCCCACACTTAACCTGGCAGAAAGGGCTCCACCCGAGCTCACAGGGTGGGAAATATATTAGTGAAGCAACAGGAGAAAAAAAGAGATATTTTCAAAACTTTTCTCTCTCTCTGGCCTTGAAATGTTTCTTCTTTAACAAAACCCCCAATAAAATTATTACTTTTATCTCAGGGAACGGGATATTTTTATCTCCTGGATGCGTCAGAATTTCCTGTTTTTTTCTTCAGCAAAACACCTTTCCTTGAAAAAAATAAGGCATCACTGCTAGAAAAAGCAGGTTGATCTTCTCCCAGAGCATTTTAAACTTTCACAAGGGTGCTGTCACCACCAGAAAATCATCAAACGTCACAGAATTTGTGCAAAGGAGGAGATTAATTTTTTGGAGAAGTTTCTCAAAAGCCAAACACCTCCCATTTTAAGCGGCTTCCTCCTGTTGCCACCAGCTCTGTGGATGCAGCTTCTCCGAAAGGAAAGAGCAGCTCAAGCACACCCAGGTTACCACAGGGGCACGGGACATGATCCCACAGCTCCCAGAACCCTGAATTTTCTGTCCCAAACCACAAATTCAGTCCTGGCATCCCTAAAACAGCTCCACAGCTTCCCCAAGCACCTCTAACTGGGAAGCTTCCCACGAGTCAGAGCTTTGTAAAGGCTTTTTTTTCCTTCCCCAGACTTAGACCAGCATTTTAAATTCCATTTCCATCCAAACCTCGCCGTTTTACTACTGAATGTTATGCAAAACCTGAATTTCACAAGGTCTCAGCAGTTCTCCTGGAGACTTGAGCTGTTGCTAGAAAAGGCAACAGTTGTTGCACAAAAATCTTCCTCTGCTAAAAATATCCAGGAGCCTGTGAAATCCTCAGCTCCAGTCACCATCTGGGAACCTGTAACGTGTCAGGAACCTTCCCCAGCAAACCCTGCACGAAGGAAAAACCCAGCACACCACAACAACCTGTCCCTGTATCCTTCAGGACAAGATTTTGGGATCTGCACTGTCCCTACCCGTGGCTGGGGGGTTGGAACTAAAGGGTCTTTGAGGTCCCTTCCAAGCCAAACCACTCTGGGATGAGCATTTTTAGAGAATCTGGCTTGTTAAGGCTTTTAGCAAATGGATGAGTTGAGGACCAGTGGTTCAGCATCCATTCTCAGATTAAGTCAGTTCCCAAGGAAAAGTTCAGGTTCTCAGATTAAGTCAATGCTCAAGGAAAAGTTCAGGTTCTCCTGGGTTTAATTCCAGAGTCTCTCTTTAAGGCAATGCCTCTCTTCTGTTCCAGGTCATCTCCTATAAACAGGTGAGGTACAAACAGTGGAGGACACCACATTCTTTGTGTCCTTTCCTGATTGTTTGATCAGCTGCTGCTGTGTTCTGGTTTTCCAAGCCAGGGGCTTTCAGAGCCACAGAAACTGCAGGAAGCTGCACCCCCAGCATCCCTAGGGACCCTCATTTCCAGGAGAACCCTTTGCTCACCATGCCGGAACTTCTCTCCCTCATCCAGGGAGGCCAAAGGGTGCCACTGCCAAAGCTCTCCCCTTCATGGCTCTCCTGGATGTCCCTCAAACCCTGGTTCCCTTCTTCCTCAGGAGCTAAACTGGCTCAATAACTCTTTATTCCTCCAGGTGTTTGCACACTCAAGGATGAAATGAGGCCATGGGGAAGCAGCAGGGTGTGAAGGGCACAGGCTGCTGAGCAAGCTGGAGCTCCTGGAGCACATCATTCCAGGCAGGGCAGGGAATGATCCTCCCTGGCATCCCAGAGCTGGCAGGGAACTCACAGGCCCTGGCAGAGCCTTGGCTGAGCCTCCCACTGCGAGATGCTCCTGTGACAAAGTTCCTTTCTGCAATTAAGGCCTTGATGTCTTCTTTATATTTCTGGGGCAGTTTGTCAATAAATTCCTCTCATTAAGGAAATTGCGTTGGAAGCTTTAAGTCTCCAGCTTGGCAATGAATCTCTCCTGTGACTTTACAGTTGTAGTAGTTCTGGTTCTTTTCAGCTCCAGTCATTTCCAGGCTGCTGGGACATATTCTTTTCATTCACAGTTGTGGGTAAGAATAAAGATATTCTGTTCCCACGGAGGGCACAAACTCTCTCTTATCTTGTCTGTTTTGAAGATGGGAATGACAATATCTGGAGTCTGTCAGATATTTTTAGGCAGTCCCAATAGAGCTTTGTTAATTGGAAGAGCTATTTTTCCTGGAATAGATATGTTCAAAATGTCCAATAATTGATGAAGGCCTCCTGCAAATCCTCAGATGGAAGTGGGAGAGATTAATTTACCCTCCTCCTAAGTTGTTCTTGGAAATCTTCATTTTTTCCAGCCAGTGAGCAGCATTTTTCTGGGAAGATACCGGTGACTGAAGAGCTTGGGCAAGGGGGACATTTGGGAAGGAGAGGACAGCCCTGGATTTGTTGTTTTCAGCACTCCCTGCCCTGCCCACACAGAGTCTGAAGGGACCCCAGTCAGCCCCATCCATGTCATTTCTCACAAGTGTTTTCCCTAAAAAAGGAGGGCAGAGAACTCTCTTCCGCCTCCGGGAGTCGGAGGGAAAGCAAGAAAACTCAGCCTGGAGGGGAAGAAATGTTGATGTGTGCTCGGTCCCACTGCAGGGCACCGAGGCAGGGCACATCCCAGGGCAACCACGCCTGATCCAGGGGCAGATCCGCATCCCTCCTTTTCCTCTGGAGTCGATAAAAGCCCCACAGGCTGCTCTGAATCTTGAGCCTAATTTGGAGTCACCACATGGCTCATAACCAGCAAACGCATTCCCATGGGGTCAGCAGTTGCTCCCACCCTGCTCTGGTGGGGAGGGATTCTTGCTGGCAGAGCTGTCAGGAGGGGGGCTCAGCTCCTCTCAGCCCCTCTCAAGCCTCCTCTGGCTGGAATGAAGGAGCTTTTCCATCCATCCTTCCCATTTTGTGTCCTCTGCAGCAATCAAGTTGAAACACTTTAAGCCTCAGCTCACTTGGCTTAAACTCAGCTATTGCTGTGCACTCTCCCAACCTCCATTTCCTCATTTTGAAGGCAAGGACTTCCAGGGCTGAGGAGTCAGAATCATCTCGAGTCCCTCATTCCCCGCCACAGAGGCAGGATGTGAGCAAAGATGTGTAAAACACAAATAATTCTGATTTATCTCTCGTGCAGAAACGACCCTGGGCATCTGATTCCAGCCCCCTGCCAAAGCCAGGGACTGCTCAGGGCTCCTCATCCACCTCCTGCCATCCCCACATCCCCCTGGCTGGGCAGAATGGGCACCTAACAGAACCAACCAAGCCTTTTCTCTCAGCAGCCTGCGAGTCGGGAAGTCTGTTAGAGCTCCCGTGTCAGAAACCCAGCCTTGATTGTATCACAAGCAGTGAAATTGAGAAAAATGACAGCCCTGGTTAAAGCTGCCATATTTGGTTATGTGTGATAAGAGGCACAGGCTCTGTGGTGGCTGGGTTGGCGGCGTGGGGAGGAGAAAGGGGTGAGAAATCACTTGCCACTGGAGCTACATGGAAATTAAAATAAAATGTCATCGCATTCAGAGGAGCCCAGGGTGTGGAGACAACTCCTGGGCGAGGAAGAGGCTCATTTGTGGTTATTTATTAGGCTCCATCTCATCTGAGCCGTGATTAACACACGTCAGCTGCAATTTTTGACATTGCAGGGGTGGTTTTTGGGGTGGGGAGAAGGCTGTGGGGCTGCTCTGCAAACCACATCCTTGAAGGAAAACCAGAACTGTCTGGTTTAACAAATATTTACCGGTTTGAGAAGTTAAATTGTCACACAGCTCCCAGGCACCCTCCTCAAGCTGAGCAGGAAAGGACTGGAGGAAGAGGTGCCAAGGGCTGGAGAGGGAAGGGGGGGCTCTGAGCTTCCCCGTGGGGGTCCCCCCTGTCCTGGGGAGGGCACGAGCCCTGGCTGCCCCTGGATCACTCCTCACGCCCCCAGTGCAGCCACTGTGAGGTGACCCCACCTGGGAGATGTCTTTGCAACCCTGCCTGGGTCCCTGGGCAGCTCCTCTGCTCAGATCCCAACCATTCCACGGAGCAGCTGAAGGGGGAGAACTCCCAACCCCCCCTGGAGTCTTTAATTATGAATCCTGCTCCGTTTGGTGAGTGCCTGAAGGGCAGGCTGGGCTGTGCTCCTCTGGTGGCAGCAGATGCTCCCTGTCCTGAGGAACTTCCACCCTAAAGAGAAGTGTCAATCCTGCAGAGCTCCCCGAGGCAGCAGCAAATGTCCCTGATGAACAGACCCTGTGCAAAGCCTGCACCAGCATTCCTGCCTTTCCTTGGGAAGGAGGAATGCTGCTCAGGGAATTGCTGAAGATTGTGGTGCAGATCTGAGGCAGGACATACACAGAATGGTTTGGTTTGGAAGGGATTTTAGAGACCACCTTGTTCCAACCCTTTTTGATGGGCAGGGACAATTTTCACTATCCCAGGTTGCTCAGAGCTCCATCCAACCTGGCCTTGGATGCTTCCAGCGATGGGGCAGCCACAGCTTCTCTGAGAAATCTATTCCAGGGCCTCCCCACCCTCACAGGGAAGAACTCCTTCCTAACATAACACAGTATTTCATCACCAAACCCAATTTTAGTCCTAGCAGATGCTGGCAGAAAAAGGTCCTGGCTCCACAAGGCTGATGTGAAAACCCAGTCGTGGTGGGGAAGGGACAATTCCATTTGACTTCCAGGAGCTGAGAGAGTCAACCCCCTTTTCTTTTTTCCTTTTTTTTTTTCTTTGTGACCAGTTAAATCATCGGTCCTAAATTCTGCACGTACCAGAGGAAGCAGAATTTCAACTAGATTTTAATTACTTGTTTGCTTTTGGCAGGAGCCACTCAGCACAGAGATAGATGCGTGAATTTGTTTCTGTTCATCCCCAACGCTGCATCCTTAACAGCCTCCGGGTGGGGAGGGGGCTGGGAGAGGCAGCTTGAATGTTTGGTTTTTTTTCCTTTTGGCTGCTCTTGTTGGGCTGACAGAAACCAAGGCACTGTCGCATCACGCTCGGCACCGCGCAGAGAGCCTTTCCAAAATGCAGATTGGGAAGAACGACGCTGCAAAAGGAGCTTGCCTCCTGTGACACCGGGAATTTGGGAGCATCTGGGGGAAATCTGGCCTCTCCTGAGCTTCAGGGAGAAGGTAAAACAATGCAGGATGCAAATAAAAGAGGATTTATGGGAATTTAAGACAAGTTTGGCTAAGCAAAGACTCAACACCATGTGCACGCTTGCACACATGAATCCCTTGGGAATATTCCCAGCTGTTTTGACACAGAAAAAAATTTTGTCCCATTCCTGGAAGTGTCCAAGGCCAGGCTGGACAGGGCTTGCAGCAGCCTGGGATAGGGAAGGTGTTCCTGCCCATGGCAGGGCGTGGCATGGGATGAACTCTGAGGTCCTTTCAACCCAAACCATTCCAGGATCCTGTGATCCTACAACTGTGCTGAGAGCACCCCCTGAAATTAAGGAGCTTCCCATCTTTTCCAGCTGCAGGGGCTGCTGTTCTTTAGAGTGAACAAATGAGGAGGGCTGAGAGCAGAGAGGCAGAGCCCAGGCAGGGCTGTGAGCTCAGCCTGGCACCCTGCCTGCCCCGGGCACCCCAGGAGGGGCATTTTGCCCTGGGGTTAGGAAAGCAGAGGGCTGATCTGCCTGTAGAGCATTTCCAGGGGCTCAAAGCAAAGAAGGCAATCCAGAATTCCTTCCTGATGTGATTCTCAGGTGGGAGAAGGCAGCAAGAGAGCAAAGCTCAGATCAGGAATGGCCCCAACACCAGCGAGGCGCACCCACAGATATCCCAGCTCAGCCTCCCAGCCAGTCTCACCGCTAAATCCAACTGGATGGTGACTCCAAACCAAGTTTCTGCAATTGTGGGGCTGCCCAGCCACACTGCTGCACCCCTCCAGCCAAGTCTGCCCTCAGCAAATCTCATCCAGTGGCCTTAAAGCCACTTAAAGCCACTCTAAAACCATCCTGCAGCCCCCACCACGCCAAAAAACCCAGCACGTGCCCTGGGAGGAGTGGGGAGAGAAGCCAAAAGGCTGGGGGGGTTGAATAGGAATGGAATTCAGCAACCCTGACACACAGCAGAGAGAGAAAAGCAGGAAATAAAGGTCGAGCACATTTGCGTTTAAATAAGAAACCAAAATATTTTTATGAGTCGTTCATTATTCTCCTCTAACAGGGCAGGTCTGCATGCAAATAATGGAGGGACATAAATGGCTCTAAAATCAGGCTCTTACCATGTGAACTCGGTAGAGAATGCTAATTCCCAGAGTCATGAAGGGCTTGGAGAAATCAATCACCTTCTCCCGCTCCGCTGTGATCGTCAGCCCCGCCACGGCCAGATCGGCTTTCTAGGGAGGAGGCAAAGTGCAGAAGGTCAGAATCCTGGGAAAGCAGCAAACCTGGGGCCACACGGGACACCTGCTCCTGCAGGGGGGATGTCCCACCCTCCTGGGACACCGCTGTGGGAACAGCAGGAGCTTTGCATCCACTGGTTCCCGCTTCCCTCCGTCTGGGTGGGTTTCACACAAGGTTGGGTTTCACACAAGGGGGGGTTTCCCCTGCTCAAACTCACCCCTAAGTTTAGCCCACCCTGTGCTCTGGAGCATTCCCCCCCATTTTTCCTTCCCTTTCTCCACTTTTCCTTCTCTTTCTCCACTTTTCCTTCTCTTTCTCCACTTTTCCTTCTCTTTCTCCATTTTCCCTTCTCTTTCTCCATTTTCCCTTCTCTTTCTCCATTTTCCCTTCCCTTTCCCCATTTTCCCTTCTCTTTCCCCATTTTCCCTTCTCTTTCTCCACTTTTCCTTCCCTTTCCCCATTTTTCCTTCCCTTCCTCCATTTTCCCTTCTCTTTCCCCATTTTTCCTTCTCTTTCTCCACTTTTCCTTCCCTTTCCCCATTTTTTCTTCCCTTTCAGGCTGGAGCAGCTCCTTCCCCTGAGTGCTCACAGCCTGACTGCCATTTTTATTCATTTAATGCATTAAAACCTGGAGCCATAAACCAGTAAATATTACATTCATCTACAGAAAATACAACCTCCCCCTTCCCTGTTGAACACAGCTGTCCCTTCTGGTACAAACAAGCACCACAGGTAGGTGACAAAGCAGCATCCTCACCCCTGAGCCACGGAGTTCACAAACCTGCCAAACCCAGACCTCCACAACTGCAGATCAGTCTCCAAACAAAAAAAATAAAATAAAATTCAGAGGACTGGCATTAGAGTTTGCAGATCGACTTGCAAAGCAAATGAGATTAGGGGGAGAAAAAAATAAAAATAACTTCTTCCCATGTTAATACCCTTGTAATATAGATAAGGGATTTGAATTTTAAATATTATTTTTATTACTTTAGCTCTTTTAATGTCTGTAATTGCTTTCTGTAAAAATGAAACCTCCACTCCCTTATCCATTTGTTTCTCTGCTTTGCAGGAAGATGATTATGCATGTGGAAAACGAGAAGATGGGGGAGAAAGAAAAGCTGTTTGCACCTTTTGTCCCTAAATTTGACGAGGTCTGTGCAGATGCCAAGGCACCACCAGGCCTGATGGAGATCCTGGGAAAGGCTGGGCTGCAAGGGGGAAGAGGAGCACTGCTGGAACCAGGAGAGGGAAAAGAAAGGCAAGGTGACCCACGAGGCCAGGAAGGGGTCACGGAGAAGGTGACACTTCCCAGGCCATGCAGGGCTGCTTGGACACGCTCAGTGGAGGTTTTTGCACTTCTCTCCAAGCAGCTCTTACAGATCCCTAAGAGGTTCAGGCTGGAATGAATTCTGAGCTGAGGAGAACTTCTGCATAGCCAGACATTTACCCACAGGCTTTTTAAAAGACACCAATAATCCCACCGTGGCGTGCGAGCAGTTGAGCCCTGTGTAAACACCACAGACTATTAAAACAGGATCAGTTCATCTCTGGAACGTGGCATGTGGAGAATTTTATCTAGGAGGAAAAGCCTAAAGCTTCTCCTAAACCTCTCTTGTCTCTAGTTAAAAGGTTTGTAGGTGCCATTGTCCTGGGGAGAGCTCTCCCAGCAAAGCCCCTGATGAAGATACAGCTTAGTCTGACAATGGAATTCTTCTCCCAGTTCTCCAAACTAAGCACAGTTCCACCAGCAAAGTCACAGACTAAAACAGAGGGTAAAAATGCCATGGCAAAAAGGTTTCATGCCAAAGCTTTTCATTCCTATCCAGGGGCAAATATAAAGGTGCTGTTAAAGGAGCAGCAGCATTCCCAAGTTTGCCCAGCTTTGGGGTCCTGACCATTCTCTGAGGAGAAACAACATCTTGGTTGCTCCCTGATCATCTTGGTGCTGCTGAATCAGCAGCAGCATCTTGAAATGCTCTTCCCTACACAAAATATAGTGCAAATCCATCCCACTCCCTTTGTCCACTGAGCAGAGACACAGCACAGCCTTCCCCAGGCACTCAGACTTTGTGCCCAGCTCCCTTCTCTCATCTCCAGAGGGTTCTGCCATTCCATCAGAGTTATTTCCTTCTGCTCACTCCCTGCTAACTTTTCAGGACTTTTGCCACATCAGAGGTGCAGAACTTTCTGCAGCAGAGCTCATCACTCTCTTTCTCTCTTCTCTCTGCAGGCTCAGTTGCGCAAGTTAAGAGCTGATCTCTGATAGCAGGAAACTTTGATCTAGGAATGGCATGCAAAGAATTCTCTGCCTGAAATTCATCCATTTCATGCTCTCAACTCTGCTTCCTGACAAAACTTCTTGTGATTCTCTGAGCTCAGCTACAGAGGAGCTCTGCAAACCTGAGCTCTCTCCAGCCTCCCCCACCTGAGCACAGGCAGGTGTCGGGATTTTATGGGCTAAGGGATGCCCTGGGGGAGGAAAAATGGATTTTGCCTTGTGCCCCTGCATTCTGTCCACATCTGGGCTCTGGGGAGAGGGAAAAACAGGAGGCAAAGGGTGGGGGGGAAGAGAGGTTGGTTTTCACCCTGCCAGCACAGTTGCAGCTATAAATGTTGGCATGAAATAGGCTTAGAAAAAGACCCAGAGCTTTTTAGGAGTGGAGACAGCCACTTCTCTTGACAAAACACCGCCCAAGCAAGGGCAGACCCTCGCTAGGTGAGAGGAAACCCAGGTGGGCTGGCGTGCGAGACAAAAGCTGCCACCACCACCACCCTACCTGGCATTCCCGTGGGCTCTGCCTGCATCAGGGCTCCGGAAAGGACATTAAACACGGGGGCTGAGCCGGGCTCCCGAGCAGGAACAACAATCAAGCATCCTCCAGGAGCAAATTGCAGCGACTGCCAGTCCAGAGGCGGCATCCGCCCCCTCGCCGCGGGCTCCGACAGGGCTCAGCTCGGTGCTAATGGGGATGAATGGGCCCTGACGTCAGCACCAGCCCGGAGAGGATCCCAGCGAATCCTCCCACGGCATGGGATGGCAGCAAGCAGCCGGGACAGCAGCCCAGCTCCGGCCGCACAGAGATCGCCAGCCTCGGCCAGGCTGCGGGGACACGGCGCAGGGAGAAGGTGCCAGCGGAGAGAGCCTCGGGGCTGGGGCTGTGTCAAACACTGCAAAACAAGCCAGGACAGCTCTGGGAGCACAGGGCCGGGATCTCTCCCAGGAGCAGGAGTCCCTCGCTTGAGCAGCTCCTTGGATGCCGCATCCCCTGGGTGCTTGTGACAGCGGCGCTGTCACCAACGCTGCCCACGGAGCCCTGACAGCACGACCAGGGGCAGCAAACCCTTTTTCTACACTGTCCCTGTGCCCAAAAAAACCTCCCAGAAAGGGGAAATAGCTGTTCAAGCTTCAGCACCCACCACTGCAGACCCAGCAGCACCAGCACTGGGGGGCCGCCCCAGTGGAAAGACGTCCAGCTGGAGCTGAGGCTGCTCTCCGGATGCTCTCTGGAGCTTCTCTGCTATCCCGTGCAGCTCCGTGATGCTCAGATGCCTATTGTTGCATTTAAAGGCAGGAGGGTCACTCCAAACNGACAAGTGTGAGTTCTGCTGTATCAGAAGTGACAGCCTGTAAACCCTGGAGGCTGCAGCTCTCCCTGCAAGCCACAGTCAGGGTGGGGTGGCCAGCACTCAGTGCAGGTGTCAGCCTCGAGGCTGCCCCTGCCCCTCTCTCCTCACCTGGCCTCTCTCTGTGGGTGGGAGGACAAAGCCTGTGCCAGGTGTTCACCCTGCCCGTGGCAAAGCCAGCTGAGGTGAAGCACCAGGACCGGGGAGCCAAAGCTCACGGTGACAGCAGTGAGACCAGCCCGGCTCACACCACCCTCCCCAGCCTGTCTCTGATTTTCCAGAGGCGCTTTGCAGAGCCCTCTGCCCGTCCCCTCGCCGTGCCACCCACAGCCCCTCGCTTCCCAGCCTCTCCTGGAGCCCCCCTTGTCACAGCTGCCACCACGACAGCCTGCGAACACCCTCCCCGTGCCTCCCTTCACCCACGCACAGCTTTTCTCTCCACGCACCAACACCCACTGCGAGTGGAGAGCAGGGCTCTGCCAGCTCTGGAGAGACTTCTCCCTCCTCCTTTCCCCTTCCTGCCATTCCCCAGCTTTGGAGCAGCTGAAGGGAAAGCAGCTCTTGGCCACCACCAAGGAAAACCAGCACCAGAAGCTTTCAGGGGGTTCCTGTTCTTGGTGTTGCTGCTCCTGAGGCTGGACAAGATGGACAGTGATGTCCCTCACTTTAAAAAGAGCTTTGATCACCACTGATCCTGGCCAGATTCAAGCCAGGCACGGTGGGACAAGGCTAAGGCTGTCATGGTGCTGTGAAAATACATCCCTTGGTTTGTGTCACACCAGAGAATTCATCTCAGCTCGAGGATGCGCTGGGGGGAGAGAGAAGGGGAAAAGCAGACGCCATCAGGGACTCTGAGCCAGAACTGCACTGCAGGCAAGGAGCAGGATGTAATTCTTCCAGCCCAAATGCCCTTTAAGTCTCTGATGCCAGAAAGGAGGAGATGGGAAGATTTGCTGTTCTCCCTTGTTTGTCTGTGCCAGAGCCAGGAAGGCTGACAGGGAGAGTGGCTTTTCTGCCCTGCTCACTCCAGGAATGAGCAGGGTGCTCAATCTCCCTGCCCTGCATGCTCAGAGGGACAAATTAGCCCAGGCTTTTCTGCATTTGTGACATCTCTCACTACAGAATGGGCTTGAGGGACTCTTCATCAGGAACTGGAGTGACAGGACAAGGGGGAGAGGCTTTCAACTGAAAGGCATATTGGGAAGGAATTCTTCCCTGTGAGGATGGAATTCCCAGAGAAGCTGAGGCTGCCCCATCCCTGGGAATGTCCAAGGCCAGGCTGGATGAGGCTTGGAGCAACCTGGGATAGTGGAAGGCGCACAAGGGGTTGAAACTAAATCACCATCCTGTGATTCTGGCTCCTTCCAAGTGGTTTCTCCCAAGCCAATCCTCCATGAGCTGATCACAAACTGTACAGGATTCCCAAGCCATCCCAGTCCCCCTCTTCCTTACCTCCTGACCTGTTTGGTGAGCAGGTCAATGAGATATGGACTGGTGAATTTGGGTCAGCAACAGATTCATGTTTGTACAGCATCCTGCTCAATCATATCAGGGTGCACAATTAGCTGTAATGCAATTCCCAGCGCTTAAGAATAAATCAATAGCTGGTTAATTTAGAAGCAATAAAATGAAACATTTTCTCTCAAATAGCCTAGAGTTGCTCCGAGGAGATTCCGTGCCCCAGAGGGATTACAGGGGAGGCGTTGCATGGAGCTGGATAATTCTGTGACCTTTTGGTCCTGCACACTAAGGGAGTGTGAGTCAAACCTTATTTTCTGATGGCTGATCAGGATCAAGGGGGAATTATTTTCCTACCATGATACCGTGCTGGGCAGAGGCAGAGCTTTCATTTTTGGGAAGGATTTGGGACTTTTGTGAGAAGTTTGTGCCCCAGCTGATCCTCTTTTCATCCTAAAGGGGCAGAGTGCCCAGGGGATAAATCCACTAAAAGAGGAAAACGTCACCCAGCACAGGATCTGCTGGATCCCTGGATCTGCTGGAACAGGGCTGAACAAGGGGCTGGAATCAAAGATAAACTGCCTTGGGGACTGACTGTCAAGGATGGACAGAAACCCCTCGGGCAGTGAAATGCCCTCAAAAAACAACATCCCAGGCAGCCCTGAATAAACACACCAAGCACACACAGCTCTGCCCTGGCTGACCCGAGCCCAGTCCCTGGGATTGATCAAAAACTTGCTGAAACCATTATAAAAACTCTCAGGGATATAGGGAGAACAAGAGACAAAGCTTTCTCTTCCCCAATTTGTGATCCAGTCTCACAGGCTCTGACAGCTCTGCCCTGCAGAAGCAGAAGTAAAAAATCCTCCTAAATAAGGCTCGAGCTGCAGAAGAAACAAACGGTTTCTGTGTGAAGATGAAGTTGAAACACTCATCACTGGAGAAAAAAACAACCCTCCAGAAGGTCCCATTTAATGAAGAGACACTGCCAAGGTTAGTAGGCCAAAAGTTTGATGGCTGTTCCCTTCCTTTGATCAGATGCTGCTCTCAGCTCCTTCCCTCTTGCCTCCCCAAAGGAATGTTGCAGGAGTGTAATTGTGTGTGTGCACACACACAGAGACAAAAAGATGGATATAAAATGATGCCAATAGCCCGGAGCATTTGCAAACAGCCTCACAGAAGCTCTTTTAAAATTGCAGATGGAGGTGGGATCTCAGCTGGCGCTGAGAGCGACTGCTCAGGGAAGGGTGACCCAGGAGACGGGGAGAGCTCAGGGGAGACTCCAGTCTGTTCAGTGCCCTGTCTGTGACCCACAAAAAACCCAAAGTCCCTCCCTCTTTCACACAAAGAGTTGTCCCAGCTGACCTCAAACACTCAGCTGAAACTCCTGAAGTGGGATGAGCATCACCCTTCACCATGTGGGGAAGAAGCAGAAGGGGCCAGTGGGCATCTCTAGAGGCCACGGACCCATTCAAGACCACAGAATCATGGAAAAGACCTCCAAAATCCTCAAGCCCGACTTTCAACCAAATTCCACTGCGCCCAATAAACCACAGAGTGAAGTGATGCTCACTTTCCAAGGAAGAAAGATCTGGCAGGAGCCTCAGATCCCTGCCTGGAGCCCCAGGGGATGGATTTGGACTTCTGCTCTGCAGAAAGCAAATGACTCAGGGTCTGCTCTCTCACAGTGGGGGGATTATCACCAATCCACATCACCCTGGATTTGTCACCAGCTGGGAAAGTGGCACTGGGCTCTCACGGGCATGTCAGTAATGACAAGGCAGGAATCAGTGAGGAAGTATTGGCTTAAATAGCATCAATCCCACTGTTAGCTGTGGCTAAGCCTATTTTCCTAAGGATCTCAGAGCATTTTGTGAGCTGTATTTAAGCTTCAGGAAGCCTGGGAAGGACCACAGAGGAAAACAAAGAGCAGGGAGGAGGGTCAGGGCTTGCTGAGCCCAGGTGTACACAGAATTATTGTCAAACCCAGCAAAATAATTCAGTTTTCAGCTTTGCTGCTGGGCAAAGCAGATCCACAGAGCAGAGCAGTGAAAAGACCTCGAGCCATGCACTTCAAGGAAATAGGAAATGTTCTTCTCCAAAAGCAACACTGAGTTAAGCAGCTGAACTGAATCTGCCAAAACTTTTCTAGGCAGAAATGGGATTCTTACTTGCTTCCATCCCAGTGTGGTTTTGTAAATTTTTTCAGTTTCTACCAAGCTCTGCGTTTTCCTGCTGCAGGTTTTCATTAATCTTTCCGCTAGGGAAAAAAAAAAAATCTATCCTGTAATGAGTTTTCACACGGGATCCCGGAGTCCAAACTCCCATTCCAACCAAGTGAGCACGCCTTAGAGCACCCCACGGCCCTGTTCTGGCTGTGCCTTCTTCCCACACCATCACACCACCCCAAGAAACACATTTTCCATCAGGAGAACGCATCAGGTGGAAACCCTCTGCTCCGAGCCTCCCAAAAGGACTAAAACCCCAGCACCGCGAGGCGCCGGGGCTCGGCAGCGCCGAATCCCAGCGGAGCGGAGCCGAAACGAGCAGCCAGCCCACTCACCCGAGCTATCAGCTCCCCGACCATCCCCGTCCAGGTGCCGTTGGCCTCGGGGACTCCGTAGACGCCGTCCCCAACCAGGTGGATCTTGTAGTTGAAGCGCAGGATCTCTGCCAGCTCCTTCAGCATGTCCACGCAGAAGCCCTCGTAGCGGTCGTTGCCTTCCAGCTCCTGGTGGTTCCACTTCAGCATTAAGTAAGGGTTTTCCTGCAGTGAAACTGGGCAGCTGTCATTCCCATCTTAGCCGAGGTGTCCCGCCAGCACGGAGCAGGGAGGGCAGAGCCAGAGGCTCGCAAGGGTGCGTTGGTTTGGGAGTAACCTTAAAAAAACATCTAGTTCCAAGCCCCAAAAAGCACACCCCAGCCCCAAGTGTCCCTCCCAAACTGGGTATGATTGATGAGGAAAGCCTGGGAGCTGAGGTGGTGCCAGGCTCTCAGAGCTGTCTCCACACTGGTGTTCCCTGGCCTCTGCTGTGTGCAGGTGCAGCAGATTTATCCCGGTTTAGGACATGAAGCAGAGCTAAGGGATGATGGTTCGGGGGTTGTTTCCAACTGGGAAGTGCAAGAGCAGCCCAGTGACTTCTCTGAGTCGTGGTGGGACAGCCAGACTCCAATCTCTCCTGGCACAGAGCCACTTCTCCAGTGTGCCCCCTTTTCAACAAACTTTGTGGGATGTGAGGAGACAGTCAGGAGTTTGGGTGTCTTTAAAGAAGGAGCAAAAAAATCACTTGACAGGCAGCAGCTGGAAGGGAACCTGTTGAACACAGACGGTGGTGCCTGTACATGCCAAGTTTTCATAAAAATCGTGCCCATCTTGGCAAATTTTTATAATTTTATTAGAAGAAGAAGATTTTTTTAGTAGAAGGGGCAACTGTCCCTTCCAACTCAGCAGCTGTACACCAAACAAGAACCCAAATCCGAGCTGGATGCAAACTGGCAGCGTGTCCCCATCCCAGCCCCCTCCCCAGCTGCCTCCGACCCCCTCAAACACCATTTCCATATCGACTGGAGCTTAATTACACTGCCAGGAACTGTCCCCCACGCTGCAATCGGAGATTTGCTCGCCTCTCCTTTGTGAAATCAGCACAGTGCAGGGCTGAGGGGTAGGAACAGGGAGCAATATTCCAGCTGACCCCAGCCCTGAGGGCTGGGCTGGCCTGATGGGAACTGTAGGTGCCCCCCTCCCTTACCAGGATGGTGGTGACAATGAGCGTGGTGTTGAACAGGCTGTCGGATATGTTGGAGGAGAAGATCCTGTTGTCCATGCTGAGCCCTTCAGAGACGTGCCAGTGGCCAATCTGGAGAGATAAACAGCACAATAAGGGGATTTATAGGGCGAGTCACTGCCCATATGGCTCTGGTGAGTGACAACCCTCGAGCTGGCCTGTTTAGGGATGCTCCATTACCTTCAGACAGCACCCCAGAACGGGTCAGCAGAGAGATTAACCCTCTGTGCACGCCCCCACCTGCTCTGCAGTGCCACCAACCTGGCCCTGTGCTGCCTTCCCACGGGTCCTCCCGGCAGAGCCCTGCATGGGGACAAAGCTGGGAGCTTTGGCAGCTCCCTGGGAGACGAGCAGCCGTGTGTGCTGTCCCCAGATGCCACCAAACGGGTCCATCTTAGCCAGAAATCCCCAGTCTGTGGGCTTGTCCCTCCCACTGCGGTGCTGGGAGCCTCTGCCCTCCACCTTGGTGGCAGGTGATGGGACAAAGCCACCTTCTCAGTGGTGCTGCTCCACACTCCTCTTCCAGCTCTTGACCACCGCAATCATGCACTTCCAAATCCTTCGATTCAGGCTCATCACACCCAGCAGCTCCGCCAACAGCCCAATTTACCCATCCAAGCAGCAGTGTGGCTGCAGCAAACCCAAACTCCCAGCCTGGATGGCAGGAACCAGTCCCCCCCAGCGCTTGGGAGGACATCGTGACTCAGCTGTGACACAGCTGCCTTCAGCCAGGGGGGAGGAATATTCCACAAAACCTAATTTTAACTTCAAGAGCCTAATCTCCTTCCCTCAGAGTTCTGGGCAGAGAGATCAGCACCTCCAGCAGCTCGTTCAGAGCGTGCAAATTAAACTTTTGCTCTCTTATTGTCCTTAAAAGAGCCTCTGCTTTCCTCCTCTGCTTTTCCTTGTGGATACAGAGGGGGCTGAGGGAGGTCAGCTCCCTCCGAACCCCTTCTCCTCCTTTTTCTCCTGGGTCCCATCGGGTTCCAGCACTCTGCTGGTGTCCTCTGACACCTCTGTGGTGGGGTGCTGTGGCCCTGAGAGGCCGTGGGTGACCCCAAAGGTGCAGGGGGTTCTTCAGAGCTCCTCCAGAGCAAATCCATGCCCGGCTCCCTCCCGTGACACGGGGACTGAGGCAGGCTATCCTCTCGCTGTCAGGGTGGGAGGAACGGACTGATTTTCCTTTCTGTCACGGGTTAATCTCGTTATGTCCAGGGAGGGGGAGGGGAGGTGGTGTGGAGCGCTGGGATGGCCTCTGTGGCACTGCCTGGCCTCCGCTGTGACCAGAGCCTCGAGGCCTTGGGGGGACTCGGACCTGAGCCCAGCACAGACCCCTCACAGCCCGAATCCCTCGGGCTGCTGAGGGAAGGGCCAAGGCCCCTCCTCTCCCAGGTGCTGGTGACCCACAAGCCACAGTGGGAGTCTGTGAGGAGTCCCAAACCCAGCCTCCTCATCCCAAGGCACAAGGAGCAGTGGGAAGGGCAAGCAGGACAGCTTTGCACTCAGGATCATCAAAGCCCGGCTCCTGGCCCCGCACGGCCACCCCAACAACCCCACCCCGTGCCCGAGAGCGCTGTCCAAACCCTCCTGGAGCCCTGGCAGCCTCGGGGCCGCGACCGCTCCTAGCGCAGGGCTCAGCTCCGGGAACAGCAGCCCCAAACGGGGAGATTTCCCACCTATTTCAGGGGCAGGGAGCCCTTGGAGCACAGCTTTCAGTGGCCTGCAGAGGGTTTGAATCCATGCGGAATGAATCCCTCCTGAATTCCCCACCCCTGCTCTGATTGCTAAACAGCAGCCCCTCTGCAGCAATCGCCTCTCAGAGCGAGTCATCACTCACAAACATTGCCTAATTCTTCTTCCCTCCCGGATTTCTCAACCAGAGATTAGTGACAGATTAACTTTAATTTTAACAGCCCTCGCTGTTCTCCAATTTGTCCCTCCCCTGCTGGCATGTGCTGAGACTAATTGCCTCTTCTCCTGACAGTGCTGTGGGTTTGACCTTGCTTTTAAAAGCACCAAGGCCACGCAATCCCACGTGCTGGGACGCTTCCCCCCTATCCTGGCTGGCCCCAGCTCACCCCTGTGCCCCTCACGGGCTGACACAGCTCCTCATGCTGCTGTTTCTGTGGTGTCAGAGGGTGCCTGGGCCCCTCACATCCCTCTTCTGCAAGATGGATGTCAAGGTGATTTTAATCATCTCTATCTACATATAAAGAGCCTCTGGAAAATAGAAAACATATCCATCTGTGAAGTTTTTTAGAAAACAATCAAATGCTCCACACGGACATGGATGAGACCATCCTGTTGTTAAGGCTCTGGACAAGGACTTCAGGGTTTTGAGGGCTCGGGGTTTTTAATCAGTGGATGTGATTGGTCTGTATAAATACTCCAGGTGGAGGAGGTCTGCAGCAAAGAGGTAGAACAGCTTTTTGAAGCTGAAATGATGGCGTTGGCACAAAAATAAATACATACAAACCAGCCAGAAATAAACAGGCTGACAAGCCAGGGGAGAGGCTCCTAATGATCAGAGGAGCTGGAGTGATACCTGTCCTAGAAGAGCAAGCAGGGCAGCACAACCAGCTGGGTGCAAGCTGGAGCCCAACACCTTTGTGAGAGGGATGATGCGACCTGGTGACAGCCCGGGGCCTGGGTGGAGAAAGCTCCTTCCATGTCCTCAGGGATGTGTGACCCCCACGACATCGACATCACCTCTGCCCCTCCCAGAATCTCCCCGTGTCCCGAAGAGATCCAGCCCTGCCTGAAACACCCCGCAGGCATCTCGAGACAGGGCTGCAAACACAAGCTGTGAAACTCAGAGTATGAACCAGCCCAAAAAGCCTCGAGCCTGGCACGAGCAGGGAGGTGCCACTGCTCGTGCCACTGCTCCACCCCACAGGCAGATGGGGCGCCTCAATTTAGCTGCTCTGAAAAAGGTGTTACTTGGGTTGGTGGCACAGAAGGATTTCTCATCTCTGTAGGAAATCCCCACGTGGAGCATTGCTGGCTCACTCCTTCCACCCTGTGTGCAGAGGCTTTGAGGCTCCTCATGGTGTGAGTTGATGAAATACCTCTCAAAGTAATGATTTTAATGAAATCTTTTCTGTAGGCACAGAAATCATAGGACAAGACTTCTCCACGAGCTTCAGAGGCACCACAGGGATTTACCATCCCCGCTCCCAGCTTCAGATTAAGGTAAAGCCAGCCCTGAATGCAGACCTTGGAACAGGCAGACAACAACAGGCACCTTCTGGGCTCTGATTACAAGTGCTGTCCTACAGCTTGCAGCCATCATCTCCTCCTCTCAGTGCCCCCAGGAAAAGGAAGGAGTGCACAATGCAATCGAGGTGCCCCAAGGAGAGGCAATCTGGGAGTGACTGGGGAGGGGGAAAAGGCAATCAAACAACCAAATGAAGGAAATCCCTCCGAGGGATTTCCTCCCAGGGCTACCACTGCCCAGGGCTACCACGGGGTTGGATTCCTGAGTGCCACACAGCAAGCAAGGAGGCAAAAGTTCCTCCACTGAAATGAGCACTGAAAGCATCAACTATTAAACCAAAGAACCAGGAGACGGCACACACCTCACCCCTGAGGCCACCAGCATCCCCTGGATGTCCCCTCCTCCCCAGAGGTCCCCTCTGGACCGCATGATTGACACTTGGCACAGCCCAGGCAGGGCCATAGTGGCACACACTGAGTTTGTCAGGTCCTGGGGACAGAAGTCATCGAGCTCTTGGCAGAACCTGTCCCTGGGCTGCTCCTGGGGGCAGCAGCTGGAGAGGCACCGGTCCCGCCGAGGCTGATTAGCTGCTGCTAAATTAAAAAGGTTTGATGTGGCGGGGACTGCGGAGGGTCCCAGAGCTATCGACGGGGAACTCATCTGTATCTCATCAGCATCCCAATTAACAGCCCCAGCCCTTCCTCTGCTCTGTCTCAGGACGCCAGCAGGGCCTGCGGTTAGGTGGAGACTGATTGGCCTCACTTAGGATGGGGAGATGGTCTTAGGATGGTCTTAGGATGGGCTCGGGGTCTGCAGCTTCCCCCTTCCCCTCCCTAAATCACAGCCCCTGCTCACTCCCCTCCCCCGTGAAGTTCCCAAACCTCAGCTCGTGATTTACAGCAAATCACTCTGCTGGAACTCTGCGGTGTTTTTTAGAGGGGCAAAGAAAGGGGGGAAAAAAATAAAAGGATGACATTTACCAAACCCAGCCCTTGTCAGATCTATAGATCACCAGCACATTAATGAGCCTGTGCTTTATCGAGCATCCTGTGAGCAGAGAGAGCAGCTCTCATATGGCTGTGGAAAAAATTCCTCTGGTAAAGCTAAATCAGGAAAAGACGCGTTTGGTGCGTTACATAAATGTATTAAAAACTGGATGTCAAAAAGCCCTGCCTCTCCTTGCCCAAAAGCAGCAGCAAGTTAGAGAATCTAAATGTCTCTAATTTGCTTGCTGGCTGGATCAGCCTCAAAATTCGGTGAACTCTCCATCAAAGCTGATGAGCTGGAAGTCCCTGTGGCTTCACTGATGGAAGGAGAGAGAGGAGGAGAGGGAAAGAGGGAAAGAGAGGAAGAGAGGAATGGGCAGAGTTAAAATGAGCTTGGTTAAAACTAAGCAGGGAATAGAAGTGTTTCAAACAAATCAGTTAATACAACCCTTGGGAGTAAGATTGTCTCCAGGATGTGAATGCCTGTTCTTTACCCTGCTCTTTTAATTAAAACATTTCTAATGATTTATTTAGTCCTTTTCATTAAAAGAAGCCAGGCTGGCAATAAGAAAATAACCATTTATGGCACAGCAGAGCTGCCTTTGGTTTCCCTTTGCAGGAATGTGGAGGGGAGGCAGGACGGGCAGGAGCCTGACAGGTCTCACAGCTCTCTGGGGATGCCCTTCCCAGTCAAACACATCTCAACGAACTCCTTTAGGCTGGGAGGGGCCCTGACACCCCTCTGGGCACTGCTGCGGAGCAGAAAAGCTCCCTGAGAAAGGGAGAGAAGGCAGAGAAGCTGTCAGAGGAGCAGTTTTATAAAAATCAGCTCTTTCCTGGCGGGTTCGTGACAGGGCAGGGTTTGCAGCCACTCACCAAGGCACTGCCCTGTCCTTCCAGCACTTTTTCCCTGTGGCTGGAAGTGTTTCATCCCCCCTGCGGCCTGATGGGGAATTTGGAAGGCTTAATCCCAGTGCAGCTTTCCTGGGCATCTCACAGACACAAAGCTCCTTCTTTACCGTGCTGTTACAGCAGGTCAGCGAAGGTTTTCTCCTGTCACACCAGGTTTGTGGGGAAGAGATGAGACTTTAGACTCGGGGCAGATCAGGCTGCAGTCACAGCTCCCCGTGGGGCTCTGGGAGAAGCCCTGCTCCAAGAGGATCCGTGAGTTTAACGTGAAGTCCCTGCCACATTCAAACACATCAAAACCAAAGCTGTCACGGGGAGCTCTGCAGCATTTCCTTCCTGAATCCAGCTGAATTTGTGCTCTTATTAATGCAGATGGGCTTGGATCTGTCACTTCTCTTCAGAGGGTGATGGGTTTGGGAGAAGATTAAAAGGGCATTGATGCTGTGAGAGATCTCTGTGGGGAAAATGCCATCCCGATCCCCCCTGCTCGCTCAGAGAAAGGCAGCATCAAAGCCAAGCTGCCACTTGACAGGTAAGAACTGGCAGGTAGCATCCTTGCCAAGGCTGAGACTCACTGCTGCCAGGCCAGGAGAGGGATCCTGATGCCAAAATGCTCTGTTGGTGAGGGTAGGATACGAGAGCTTTTGTTCTCTGCCAGCATCTAGAAGTGGCAATCTCTGAGAAAAGGGCAGCAGTGGAACTGTCAGCAGGGAAACAAGACAGATGAAACCCCTTTTTTTCCCTGGGACTTATCTTCATTTTCTCCTGAATAAGGTTTGGATTTACCAGCAAATTCCTTGGATTTGTGTCGTGTAATCTCACTGGTCTGATATCCTCAACTTCAGCTCAAACCAGAAAATACGGCTCAGGCAGAAAGTGTGAGATGAGGAAATACCACTCAAATTAATGGTTTTAATGAAATCTGCTCGGTGTTCTGTGGGCAGAGCATAGCTGTGAGGAACCTACGAGCACTGAGACAAGAAGTAAATGAGTGTGAGCTGAGCAAACCTGTTAGAGAGGAACCATAAACCGAGAGTGAAATGAGCTCAGACTTCCCCTCACAGGGCAGACATGACGGGGAGCTCCTCACATGGGGTAGCCCCATTTGCTTTCCGTCCCAGAAACAGTTTGAAAAGGTTCACAGCACCCAATTTTTTTCCTCCCATTTCATAGAAAATTCCCCCGTTTCCCACCCATCCAAATAATTTTAAGCAAATGCAGCCACAAGCTTAAGAACTAAAGGGTGGTGAGCGTGAGCTTGCACCTGGCACAGACTCCCTGCCCTGAATTAGCATCTGTGACAGGCCAGAGACTGGCTCTGCCATCACCCCCTCAGGGCCTGATAGATTCCGACAAATCCAAATTATCCTGGGCGCGTTCCTGATGAAGTCAAACACGCTGAGTTCGGGGCTCAGCCAGAGCTAAGGTGACACCCCGAGCACCTCACGGTGCAAACCAGGGGGGTCCACGGCCCCTTTTGGTCCCCCAGAGCATCCCCCTGAGCCCAGGCCACGCTCCCAGCCCTCCCCTGGCTGCTCTCACCTGCCGGAATCCAGCACGCGTGTGCTGCAGGATTTTCAGGGCGTAGTTGGAGCGTTGGCCTTTGCTGTTGAATTCGATGTGGCCGGTGAGACCTTCCAATTCTACCTGTCCAAGAGAGACTCAGTTACAGCGCCCAGCGAGGCTGCCCCACCCCAGAACCACCCGCAGAGACAGGAGGGACGGCCCCACACACTCCCCAGGAACAGCAATGCAACCCTCTTAGCTCAATCGTAATTATTTTCGGAGTCCGGATAGAGGAGAAAAGACACGGAGGGGAGCAGGGAGTCAGCAGCATGAGGTGCAGGACTGCCCAGACTTCCTTGTTTTGGAAAAAAACAGCTCCACATTCCCCCACGGCCTCCCTCCATCCCGAGGCTAAGAGCACTGGGTCTCCAAGCAGCAGAGCTATGGGGAGCTGGAGGGTTTCATTGTCCCTGGCTAAAGGTGAGGCTTAAAACAATGGGCCAAAGTGGCACGACGCTCAGGTTCAGCTGAGCTTTCCTTGGGGGAAGAAACCCCTTATAAATAAAAAACCCTTTTAAAATTTCCTTGTCTCATTTACACCCAGACTCAGCAACCTGCTCCTGCTACATGGTCACCTCAGCTCTGAGGAGCCACAAACTCCAACTATCTCACAAGGATGGAATTTCAGAGTGCTCTCGTGCCAGATTTAGGTTTGTTTGGCTCCAGGAATGACAATTTTAGTTTCAAAGGAGCCCAAACCCGTAAGGGAACTCGCATCTTGCCCCTGAGCTCTGAGCAATTGTACTGCATGATCTCGTATCAGCTCAAGTCAGAGCTCAAATCACTTAGAAACATTCATACTTAAAAAAAAATTGAATTCTAGCTTTTCTGCAGCAAAGCCTGAAAAAGGGAGAGTTTCACGTCGTTCCAAGGCCGGTGACAACCCAAACCCTCAGATCTCTCTTTTCACTGCCTTCAAAGAGCCTGGGCAAAGCCAGCCCTGCTGCTGGCAGCGAGGAGCAGCCCTCAGCCCCCTCTCACCATTCTCAGGTAGTTCATGAGGCTGGTGCCGTGCTGCCAGATCTGTGCTGAGCCGCAGGACAGGGGCTTGACGCCGATCTCCTGGCTGCGGTTCAGCTCCTGCACCGCCGTCACCACGGCGTACACGGCGTCGAACAGCAGCGCCGAGGACAGCTGGGGGGAAAGGCAGGGAAAAGTCAGCCTGGAACACAAAAATCCACCGTCCTGCTGCACCCCGGAGCTGGGGAGTGCTCTGTGCACAGCCCGGGTCAGCTGGGATGCCCTTTATGCGGGCTTGTTTCATCCATCGCTGTCGCCTCGCTATCTCTGCTTGTCCCTGCTCCTTCCCAATCCTTTCCATCTCAGCTTCTGCAGTTTTCCTTTCCTAATCGAGGGAGGTTTTTCAGCGTTTTGGTGGCTCTGATCAATCTGCTGGCCAGAGGGAACGCTTCTGAGAGAAGCAGGAATTTCCAGGGGGAATTGCTCCTGAGATGCAATGCCTGCTCCCACAGAAGGAAACTCGACTGTGCTGCTTCAGCCATCACGGCCTTCTCTGACCACTTCTTTGATAGGCAGACCCATGAGAAACGAGGTTTCGCCAGATCTGCTTGTCCAGCAGCCACATCCTGCTTTTCAGACCCCACAGAGATCTTCCATCCCTCGCTACAACCTTCAGTTCCCTGCTGGAGCAGCACTGCTGTGGGAAAATCCAGAGTGTCAGAGCCCATCCCCTCTGCTGCTCACCTTGGCTTCGGTTGCCTCTGCCCAGGTTTCTTTGTCCACCAAGCCTCACAAACCCCGTTTCTCACCCGTGCACAGCAGTTTCCATGGCTTTGGGCTCGTTAACAATCAGCTACGCTCTCCCTCGTGCTCACTGTTGCGACTGAGATTTCACTTTTAATTACTGTCACCTCCTGACTCTGCTGGAATTAAGCTGTTGCAGCTCATTACTATCAAGGCTGCATTTTCCTAAGGGACACTTCCAAGAACATCCTCGTCCCATCCCAGCTCCTGCCAGAGGGTTCAGCCTGGGGCTGCTTTCCCCACCTTACCCTGGCTGTGACTTCCAGCCCTGCAGTGGTTTCTGCACCCTCTCCTCCTCCCAGAGCCTCCCAGGTTTCTTAACTGCTGCCAGTGGCCCTGCAGGGACAATCTTGCCCAGCTCAATGATCCCAACAAACCTTGGGCTTCCACTCTGTTGCTAGTTTGGACTTAACCCTGCTTGATCTCACTCAGACCAGTGGTAAGACCTCATTGACCACGTTGGTGTGGGATTAGACACTTAAAAAGCAGCACAAAACACTCAAAACCTACAAGTCATCCTAAATTAAAAGGCAGGATTCCGGTCTGGTGCCATCAAAACCCCAAACACCAGCTCTGACAACACCAGTGAGCTTTCACTCCTCCAACCTGCTACAGCTGACCTAAATATTCCCCTCCTGGAAAGCCTTTTCCAGAGATTCTTAAAGAAGCTGCTAAATCCTCCTCCCCACCTGTCTTTTATCCCTTCAATACAAATTCTTTCCCTAACAGGACTTCTCCAGCCTGTCCTGTCCTCAGCCCCTGTTCCATGAAGCTCTTCCCCTGCACTTAATTTTAATTATGAACTTAATCCCATGCAGGTTACAGGATGTCACACCCAATTAGCAATTCCTTTCCTGAATCAGGAACCATATTAGCATCAGCTGGACAAATGAAACTGTTATGAGACCAAACACAACCCCCGCTGCCCCGAAGTTTCCCCCATTTCCTACCAAATCAGAACATTGGCCCAGCATTTTCAATTTTCTCCTGCTGGGTTTCCATTTCCATTTTCCCTGAGCAGTTAATCCCTTATTAGCTGGTGAGCAGGAAACTTGTGGATCTTAGTGAAGCATTTGACGTTATTGATTGGAATGTTTTACTCCTGAACTCTGGAAAATTCATCAGGATTTCTGCCAGCACCCTTTATGATTTCAAGCAATTTAAGTACTGGGGAGGGTGTGGAGATACACAGGATCAAGTCCTCGTGGCATGGCATAGGAATCTCTTCTCTGCAGCCTGATTTTGCATGGAACAGATGTAAACCCCAAAGTTTTGAGGTCATAACCTTCAGCAAAGAAATGAAAAGAGACCTTAGGAGTGTCCTCCAGGCAGA
Source organism: Tichodroma muraria (assembly GCA_013390105.1). NCBI lineage: Eukaryota > Metazoa > Chordata > Aves > Passeriformes > Sittidae > Tichodroma > Tichodroma muraria. Next base: position 9,804 of record WAAG01054356.1, on the reverse strand, counting down.
TCCAGTCAGAGGGAACTGTCACTGCCCTCCTCAACTTTCCCAATGTCACCTATAAAAACCTCTCACTACTTTTAGATTCTCATTTCAAACCACAGCTTTGTCCCCCTGTCACAAAAAAGCCAATTTGTCTGCTAACAAATTGATTCTCTCCCTCGCCTGCACCATCTGATTTGTGCAGAGCCCTGTTGGTTTTGGTCTCTGCAATATCAGAGCTCCATGGGGCTTGGGGGACTTCCCTCAATCCCCAAAGCCAAATTCTTGAAAATTCCTGATACTGAAACATGAACAGGTTTGGCTACTCTGGGTTTTGATTCCCTCCCTAAAACATTATCAGCTGTATCTTTGCCCCCAAACCCAACACGGGGAATTAAAACCATTAAAACCCTGTGAATTAGACTTTGCAATCTGGATTTTATTCAATGACATAAACACTTAATTACAAACATCTGGTTTAGCCTAAATTCTAATTACCAAATCTAGCCATCTGTAATTTGAATGATTTTCTCTGATTTCCTTTCTTTGCAATGTGATTAATGAGGATGGCATCAGAGCAGGCAGCTCCCTCCTCCTTCTTCAGATGCTGCCTCAGCTCCAGCAAGAATGCCCTGGGAGTTCTGCAGCTCACAGGAAACCTCCCTCCTGTCACTTCCAGCTGTTGAGCTCCCTTTTCTCTCTTTAGGATGAGCTATCCCATGGGATAACTCCTTCCCAGGGCTACGAGGGGAAGCCCTAACACAGAGAGATGCTCCCTGCCAGATTTCCAATAGCAAAGACAGAAAGGTGCTGGATTCACCTCACACACAAAAGAAACCCTGCCTGGGAATATTTCACCTCTGCTTTGTAACTTCCCTACCCTCAAGTCCTTTTCCCATCACCTGGGACGTGGCATCTTGAAGAATTCCAGTCCCTCCAGGCATCATCTCGCATCCTCCCACCTACGGGCTTTGCTAGATGCTCAAGACAACGCGGGCTAAGAACCTAAAATGAGAATTTTCATTTCCCTGTCACACCTGCTGCTGGTTCCTGCTGTCTCCTGTTTGCACTAGGAGGAGGAAATTTGTTTTTAATGCCTCTCAACAGCCCCTGCAGTCCAAAAAGGAAACTCCCTGCTAGAAATCCTGTGGAGACTGAGCAGGGCAAGCTGATTGCAGCTGCCTCTGGGTAGGAGGAAGAACAGGATGCTCCCAGGCACATGAGCTCGAGTCAAGCCAAAGGATGTGGACACAAAGGGCGAAAATCCCCTTATTCTGCCTCTCAAGGATCCCTTTGTGGTGACAATAAGGAGGTTTTCAGCAGCTCAGCTCGTCAAGGGGGCTGTGAGTTCATTAAAATCCATGCAAATGGTTCAGCTGATGATGTTTTCCTCTCTCTCCCCTCTTGCAGCTGCAGCTCTGATGTGGCAAATCTGCTTTGCAAACTCTCCCAGTTGTGGAGAATCCCTGAGGAATACTCCAGTGCTGATGTGCACACTCCTCAGGGAGAAGCTGGAGCACAGAGCACAGCTCAGCCCCTGGGCACCTCCTGACCCAGCCCTTCCTGTGCCAGCTGCAGCCACAGTCCCCCCTCCACGAGCCATTTTCCTGGAGTTTAAACACACGGGGATAAACTTCACGAGGGAAAAAACAAACCAGAGCTGCATCATCCCCTGCATCCACAGAGAAACAGAATCCAAATCAAGATTAGGTGTGAATTCAAAGCTGTGCTCCCAGTCCAGCACAGAGAGGCTCTGCTAAGCTCTGCACCCCAAGGTCCTTTGGGCAGCTCTGACTTTCAGGGTCACTCTGGTACTTTCCACATCAGGAGACTCCTCTGTAAATCACAGATTGACAGCTCAAGTCCTCTCCTACCTACTTAATAAAAATGCTCTGCTCTGGCTCTTCCTTCCCATCCCTGGACCAGCATCTCCCCACAAAATCCAATCCGAGGTACAACAGCAGCCTGGGGATAACCCTGAGCCCTTTAGCACAAGATTAAATAGGATCAAATTATTTAATAATTTAAATCACTTTTAAAAAATTATTTGAGACCAGAATTTCTACCCCTGCATTGCTCAAGACCATGCTGAAGCTCTTCCCACAAGGTTTTTCCATGATCTATCACAGCTCCCAGCTCAGGGAGGCTCGGGGAGATGGGAATGGACTTTACTTACTGCTGGCCCAGTAAAAGGAGCGTGGTCACAATTCTCCTGCCAGGACTGGTTGAGGCTCTGGACAAACTCTTGGAAGAAGGCATGAGACTGGTTGAAAATGGAGAATCCCAGGATGTTGACTCGGTCGTCCAGCAGGCTGTCCAGGCGCTGGAGGGAAAACTCCTACAGCAGCCCAAAACATAAAATGGGATTAGAGGGGAAAACAGGCACTGAAAGCTTCAAACCCACTCAGTGCCCTTGAAGGGAATGGGAGATGTGAGATCCTGGATGTGAAACCCATCCAGCTTTTGGTAAGAGCCTGGGTTTTAACCAGGATTGGACTCAAGGTGCTGCTCACCTCAGGCTTTTAATGAAGATATCAGCCAAGTCCAGTACTTTATTGGCCAAATTCCACAAAAAGAAACCCCAAAGCCCTCCAAAGAGGGTGTCACTCACCCGCTGAGTGAAGCTGCTCTGTCACCACATCCAATTTGGTGACACCAAGTCTCAACTGTTCAATTCAATCAGTTCTTTCCCACAGGAGGAGGAACCGAATTCTACCTAACCCTAAAAAACCCCAATCCTGCACTGCTCCTTTCTGCTGCCAGGTATCAGGGGGAGATGCCACCCTGATTCCCTGGGGAGGGTTGGAGGGTGTCTTGACTGTGGGTTTTGGAGTTGGGAGCCTCCTCTTGCATTTCTGCAAGTGGTAAGAAGTATGAAAACAACTACTTAAAAGAAATTAAAGCAAAAATGGAGGGCTTGGTTTTGCTCCTTACCTCCATGGAAGCAGCTACACAACAGAGCAGCTTCTGGGGAAGAGTCCAGCCCTCCTTGTCCTATTAGCAGGGAATAATGGCACTTTCCTCACTAATTTCTCTTCTGCTAATTGCTGAAGTGGAGTGAGAAAGTGGGAGTGACAGTTTCAGCAACTGCTGGATGCCCATCACAGGTACAGCTGTCCCTGGGCTCCCTGGCGGATGAGATTCCAGCAAGTCGAGCCGTTTTTTATCCTTGCTGGGCACGCAGGAGCAATTCCTGTAAATCTCCCCCAAACATGGGACTTACAAGACTATTGCAGCCTGGCCAAGACCCACGGGAATGCGATCAAACCCAGGATGGAGCACGTTTCGGACACGCTGCCACGTTAATGCTGGGTGACGTGAAATTGCCTGTGAACTATTGATTCATTTGAATGATATTATCCCCCTGCCTTGCTGACAGGTGATCCATTCACCCACGGCATCCTGTCAGCCCCAGCAGCCAGGGCAGATGGCTAATGAGGAGCTGGGCCTGAGGAGATGCTGGCGGCAGGCAGAGCAGCAGGAGGGATGTTAAACCCCTGTAAAATCCTCTCTCCCAGCAGCCAGAGCCTCGAGGCAAACCGTGCAGGGCACCAGGCAAACAGCTGCCCCACTGCCCTCTTGGCTACGGGATATCCAGGAGGAAAATGAGATGTTTTGTACCAGAACAGCCACAAAAGCCAAGGTTTCATCTTGTGCCAGCCCGCCCCAGCCTCAGGGCAGCTGCAATTAGTGCGTTTGTTTATTTATTGTGCATTTTCTCCCCTGAAAACACCTCCAAGCTTTTGAAGTTGAAGGTTTTGTTATGCTCTGATCTTTAAATGAGCAATTACTGGGTGAGGGAATAAAGTGTGCTCACTTCACGTGGGGAAACTGAGGCAGGGGTGAGATTCACCCCAGCCAGGCACAGCCACTGCCTGAACCCACAGGTCCTGCTGCCCTGACTGGCTGAGTGCCATGGTCAGAACCAACCCCCTGAAGGGAACTTCTCCCACTTTCCCTGGGTAAATTCCGTGCCCCTGTCCCGAGGCAGCTGCCAGGATTCTCTGCCTGCAAAACAACCACAGCCAGACCCCGACAGGTTCCCCAGAGCCAAGAATTTGCTCTGGTTCAAACATTACCAGCAGCTTTGCCCAGCCCCCATCACCATTGGCTGCTTCGTGTAAGCTTTGGTCTTTTCCTACAGCCAACCTTCTCCATAGCCATCTTTTTCCAGGCAAGCCTCCAGCTGCAGAAAACCCCATTTCTGTGGCTGTCACATCCATAAAGCACCACCTCTGTGATACACAGCGGTGGCAAGGCCTGAACCCGACCCCTTCCACCCACTGCTCCCTGTCCCTTCCCTCTGCTCCAGCTCCAATCTTTGGCCATTAAATGCCTTTCCATCAGATGAGCACAAGAGCAGCCAGCAGAGGGGTCAGGAGGAAATGAGCCGTGAGCTGCCTAGGCAATGAGATGGAGATAAACCACCCGAGGGGGACACACTTCATTTGCAGTGGGATAAGAGAGATTTGGTAAGGTCAGGCTTTGCTGCAGAGGGCAAAGGGGTGAGAGCATCCCGATACTCCCAGAGCTGCCAGCTCAGCTTCTGTCCCGATTTGTTGGAGTTTTTATTTTTTCCTTTTTTACACACTCATTCACCACGCCTGACATTTCCAAACTCACGTTTTGCAAACAAAACCTCATTTGCTATTCGAGACCTGCACCTCTCAGCTGATTTCCCACCCGGCCTGCCCTCCTCCCATGCTGCAAGAGGCAACCACAGGCAGGACCAGGGGTGGACAACCCCTGATCTCAGGGGTATTTTCAGGTGGAGAGCCAAGGATTTCTCTCTGTGATGTAGTGAAGTTGATTCCTACACAAAAGACTTTCCCAGCTTTTCCTCCTCCTGGAGTTACTCTCCCTCATCCTCAGTGCCGGCTGGAGCTTTTGCAGGATACAAGATTCCCAATGCAGCAAGAGCTAAGAGCCATTAGGAAAATAACTCTGACATCCTGTTTAGAGGGGACTCCAGTCCTCCTGCACCTGTGCAAACACAGCTTGGTAACCACAGGCTTCCAGAAAATGCCATCAAAAAGATGGGTGCAAACAGCAGCTAACTCATTTCCTCCCATTCCACTGTTTTTTTTATCCCCCTTCCTACATTGAAGGAATTGCAAGAATCGCCCAAAACTTGGCCCTCAATCTCAGTCCAACGCGAGGCACAGAGAAGACCACCAGGAATCACGCCAAGGTGAATTTCAGGGACACAAATCCTGCCTGCCTGAATTCCTCCCCCTCTTTCCACTCTGTTTTTTAAAACACCCACCACACGTCAATATTCTGTTTCAAGACAGCTCGGTAAAAAATTAGACCCGGAGGATCTGCAGCCAAAATTAATGAACTTTTTTACAGAAAGAAAAATCCCCAAGCCTTGCTCCGATCACAGCAAATTCGGCAGCAGGCACCAGCAGGCAATTACGGTGTAGATTTTCCGACTGCTACTACAGGGCTGCAGCCACGAAATGTGTGCTGTTAAATAACAACACTTAACAATTCCGTGGCATGCTATATTTTCCGAGCGCTAGGCACACATTAGCTAATTGAATTCCACGGGGTTCCCTGGGAGACGGCGCTGGAGGAGTTGTTAGAGGATGAAGTCACTGCCCGGCTTTCTGCACCGCTCGACCTGCACGCTCGCTTCACAGCAGCACACAAACCCCGGGCAATGACCCCAGCACCGAGGTCACTGGGAGGACCTGGCTAATGAAAGCCACAGGGCCGAGCTCTGCCGTCCTAAAGCCGTGAGATTGGATTGTGGCTGGGTGTGAGTTATGATCAGATCTGCAGGATGCGGTCGCCGTTCCACCAGGGACAATAAAGCCATCGGGAACAAGCGTGGTACTCGCTGCAAGCCTTGCTCTGCAGGTCTGGATGGAGGATCAGCTGATCCTCACCCAGCGTTCTGCACCCACGAGCCCTCTCCCACCTCAGCTGGCTCCGGGGCTCCCGCAGCACCCCCGAGTCTGGGAGGGAATTGTCCCTCCTGCCCTGCCTGTGTCACTCCGGGACACCCCAGCAGTGACACGCTGCTCCTCACCCTGGCACTGGGTCACTGTGGAAATCCCCAGCTGCCTTGCCCCAGGGAAAATCCTGCCTTGGAGCTATCATGCCCGGGATACAGAGGAGGAAACTGAGGTGCAGAGTGAAAAAGAGCAAGAGATTTATACCTGGCAGCACGGCTCTTAGCAACACAGGATCGTGGAATGGTCTGGGTGGGAAGGTACATTAACCAGCATCCCATTCCCCCCTGACCCCTCCCTCTGTCCCAGGCTGCTCCAAGCCCCATCCAGCCTGGCCTTGGACAATTCCAGGGATCCAGAGGCAGCCACAGCTTCTCTGGGCACCCTGTGCCAGGGCCTCCCCACCCTCACAGGGAAGAATTTCTTCCCAATATCCCATCTAATTTCCCTCACCTTAAAACCAATTCCCCTTTCCCTATCACCCCATGTCCTTGTAAAAATCCCTCTCCAGTCATCTTGCAGGTCATGTTTGGGCACTGCAAGGTGCTGTAAGTCTCTCTCCTTGCTCTCTTCTCCAGGCTGAGCAGCCCAAAAGAGATGTGGGTTAAAAACCTGCCTTATAATGCAAAACATCAAAGCCAGCATTCATCTGTCAGCGTCTCACTAATGAGGCTTCATCCCAAACCTGCAGCTAAGCAATCAACTCCTAGGCTAAAGGAAGTCCCAGAAATTATGGCCAGCTCTTCCCTCCCCACTGGCTCCACTGCTTCCCAGGAAGAGTGGCTGGAGACTTCAGCATGGAAAGGGCCAGCCCAGCAGGAAATTATCCATGTCACAACAGCCTGCCTGGGCAAAAAATCACATTTTAAAGCGTGGGGCCGCCTCCCCTGCCCCGCCACGCTGGGATGTCCCTCCGGAGAGTGGCTCCTGGTAATTTTTCCCCCTGCAGCACCCACTGTGCTGCTCAGCACTGCAGCAGCCTCTGAGCTCCTTCCAGCATCGATTTTACTGGTGATCCTGCTCTGCAGCCCGTGTGTGTGTGCAGGACCTCAATCCTCATCTCATGTTTATAACCCGGGGTGCCCGGGCAGTGGGGAGGCAGCGAGCGGCGCTGCCTTAAGGACGTCTTTGGGACAAGCCTAAAGAGGGTCCCTTCTTTAGGACACCCAGACCTTCCCACACCCTGTCTGACCACACCCCAAGGCTCTGGAAGGAAGGGAGTTTGCTCAATTCGGGCTGCACCAGCAGCAAGATGCCCACTCCATCCCTCCTCTCTCTCTTGCACACACAGAGTTTTATCTTCCCCTCCTAATCACTGCAAGGACTTTATTGGATTTTTGGATCTGCTGATTAACAGCCTCCAAAACACCCTCCCGCACTGTGCTCAGCAGGAGAAGCTCACTGCTGTAAACTCAGCAGAGACTGCACTGACCTCGCTCCCCTCTGGCCCCTCTGACAGCACCAAAAGCTGATTTACACCAGGCCCAGGACACTCTGTGCTGTTCCTTCTCTTTTTTTTATGTGGGATGGGAAAGGAGAACTGGGCCAAGGCTTCCATTTCTCTATTAAACCCTCACTCTGGCAAAACCTCCTTGTCCAGAGTGTTTGGTGCTTAGAAAAGCACTCCAAACCCAGAGTGCAACGTCCATCCTGAGAGTTCCTGGCAGCTTTTGTGCAAGAGCCAAACCTGCAGTGCCAACTCAGCACAGCTCTGGTGACATCACTAGGGTGTGTCACTATTCACCATTTTAGGGTTAATAAAGTATCCCAGAGCAGGTTCTTTGGGCAAACAGAACTCCAGGGAGCCTCTCCCCAGGTCATGGAAGGCAGAACTAAAACACTTAACCCAAAAGGAGCTTGACCCTGCAATGGTCACTTCTTCACCCCCCAGCCTCAGTGACCAATTTTTCCCCCCAAAATCACCAAACCTCCTCACTTAGAGGTGGAGAAAACTCCTGCTTTTTCCTCTCTGGATCCTGCTGCCCTCAGAGCCAAGCTGCCAAGCCTGTAAATCATCCCAAACTCTGCTCAGAACACATTTATTTGTTTACTCAAGTGGACAATATTATGTTAAGTGCTTTCTACGGTTTTCCTGAAAGGCTTCATTTATTTATAAACTATCGACGCAGTCAATAAGTTTCTAATGGGCCACATGTAAAAATCAATTTCTCTAGGAGGGAAAAAAGTAGAAAAAGGTCATCACAGCAACAATTTGAGTAGGTAAGTGGATGGGGTAGATCTACTCAAGGCAATGCTAGCTGGCCATTCGGGTAGGGAAAGAGAAGCTGTGACCTCAGCGAGCTCAGGGACAATTTAGGGGAACCATATTTATATCTGTAATTGGATTTCTCTTCCAAGAGAAGCATCAAGGTGCCTTACGGGTATTGAACCTCCTCATGCAAAGCCAGCTGTTAAATTTTGGAGGCTGCTCTTCAAACAAGAGCACTTTTAGGAAAATACACTGCCCAAACCAACTTCTCTGTAGGGAGCCTGAGATTTGGAGAGAGACAAATCCACAAAGAGGACAGATGTTAAAATGCTGGGACCTGAAAAAACACAGCTCTTGGAAAAAAAGGGGTGGGAAGTAGGGCAGAGGGGAAGAGAGAGATTTGCCCTCACCTCAGAGGGGCTGGGGTGTATGTGAGAGAATGATTTACCCAAAAATTGGGAATCAAGTGCAGGGATCTGGTCAGAAAGCGAAGAAGACTCAAGCAGCGAAAGGCAGGGAGGCACAGTCACTGCTTTGCCTAAATCCTCCTTCCCTCATGCTAACTAGAACGAGGAGAAATTGCTTTGGCAGCCTCGCAAAAACCTGATTTGTTTGCCCTGCTACCACATGCCACTGAAAATATGATCCATAAATCCCGGCAGTGATCGGGGCTCTCCAGAACACTTCAGATCAGCTGCTGGGAATCAGGAGGGCTGGCTGGGCTGAGAGGGGAAATTTGTCACAGGGTAACGAGAGGCTCTGCCTTCCTCACCAGGGCAGGGGACAGGGAGGTGCCCCTGGCTGCAGAAAGGCCAAACACCACGGCCTGTGCTGGAGCTCATGGCAAAAAAGAAGATTATTTCACCAGAAAAAGGTGATTTCACCAAACCTGAGCCCTGGTCAAAGCCTAATCTGTAGTTCCCTGTCCCTCTGCTTGATTTGACATCATCCCTTCCTTCCAAGGGATGTCACCCTGCTGACAAGCTACAGCACAAACGTGTGACACTCCCCGGGGGATTTGGACACCAATTTCCCCTCCGGTTCCAGGCTGACAATTCAGCTTTGAAAACCTCGTCCTGTGTGAAGACTTCTTCATAAATCACCAAACAAAGAAAAGAAAGCAGGAAACAAGGCAAAAAAAAAACAAACCCAAAAAACCCAAACCTGAACTGATTTATCTGGTCTGTGGGAGTTGAACGTGGCAGCTGTTTTATCAGCAGCAACACCTGCACACAATTTTGTCAGGGAACAAAACTGCACACCCAGTGAATTGCCCTGCCTGACTTAAGGCACTGGAAAACCTCCTTTACACCTTCCCCCTTACAGTAATAATTTTAGTTGTTTCAATTATTCCCATCTAATCGCCTTGACAAATATTTTGAAATTTAAACGCAGCCTGAGGTCCGGACATTGTTAAAAAAAGAAAACAACAAACCAAAGAGAGAAGGAAAAAAAACCCAAAAAACCCCCCCCCAAAAAAAGACAAAACCCAGCAAGCTACACAGAATTAACAAGCTAAAAGAATTAATTGTAGCGTGGGGTTTTGGAGGCATCCAACACCCCTCCTACTCTGTGCTGCTGCTTTCAGGGATTTCCAGTGCTGGAAGGAACATTTTCTTCAATGCACAGCAGTCTGCTTGCAATGGTCTATTTGTGCATTAT
>WAAG01054354.1:46885-71578 GCA_013390105.1 Tichodroma muraria | reverse complement strand
ACCCCTGTGGAGAACGGTGGGAAGGCGAGTTGCCCGGGCAGGGCAGTGAGCGTGGGATGCTCAGGCATGTAAATACCTGCTTAAGCATGGGAGTAAATCCCGTTTGGAATGGCCACTGGTCGGCTGGAGCTCTGAGAGCTGCAGATCCGCTGCCAGCTGCCTCCCTGGGCTGCTTGTCCTGCACAGCCGGAGAAATCCCAGGGTGTCGTCCAGACCTCGAGTCCCGCAGAGCAGCAGAAGGGATGAGAAGCAGGAGCTGAAAGCCCAGGAGGAGCTTGTGAGGCCAGAGGAGTTGTGCAAAACCCGTGTGGGAGTTTTCAGAGCCCTCAGACCCCAGCGAGTTCAGCCTCTGGATCAGACTGGATTTGTTTCCAGAAGTTCTGGGATGTTTCTCCCGTCGCTCCAGGGCTGCACTTCCCTGGCAGTGGCCAGGATGGGGCTGACATTCCCAGCTCTGACAGGCTGTGGAAAAGCCCCGGACTTGAGGGAAGGATAATTCCCATCCCTCGGTGCTGCTCCTGACAGGCTCCTCTTTGCACCTCATCAGCACCTGACAAACAACCCCGGGATTCCCGAGGAACTTTCCACCCTGGATTGGCTGCAGGATTCACTGGGAAGTTGCCTCCAAGCTGTCCTTGGACACTCCCAGGAATTCAAGGGCACCCTGTGAAAGGGCCTCAGAGGAAGAAACCACCCTCAGAGGAGGGAGGAATTAACAGCTGAAATGGCAGAGCATGATTTAATCCCACAAAATTGAGGTTAAGCATTAGGAATGGCTTTTCCCCCCTTAACACTTCCATGTGTTAGTGCAGAAGTTATCCTGGTTAGTTAGTTATCCTGGTTTTACTGGAGCTGCTGGCAAATTGTTAAAGGCTTATCTGTGCTCCAGCTAGTGATGCCCCGTGACAAAGCCCTCCTGTGACTGTTTGACTTCTGGTTTATGGTGGAATTTTAATATTTCAGGAATATTTTTGTGCCAGCCCAACACTGAGCTGGGCTGGCACGAAAATCATTCCAGTTCCTGGATTCAGCATTGCTGATCAATAACAACCAGAAAACAAAACACTGCTCACACTGCTGGGGCTTTGAGTTGGTCAGTTCTGCTGGTGCTGGGATGTCGTGGATTCTACAGAAGTTGGGTGTTTATTGCCCCAGAGGTTTGTTGTCCACCAGTGGAAAAGGAAAAATCAAAGGAGAAGGCTTTTCCCTTCCTTATTGTGGCATGAAGGGTGTTTATTCTGTTTGGGGACTGCATGGCCAACACAAAGGCACCCTCTTGGTGCTTATCAGATAATAACTGCTCCAAAATAACAAAATATTGCTGTCCTCAGATTGGATTTAAAGCCCAGTGTTTGTTGAAGTTGCTCCAAAAGTCTCTGGATGTAAAACCCGCCGTGGAGCAGAGTTTGGGATGCTCTGGGATGCCATGTGTGTTTTCCAGAGATGAGGTTAAGTATAAAAAACCTTCAGCTGTTTTCCCAAGAGCAGAGAGAGGCTCCAGCAGCAGCGTTGGTGCTCTGAGGTTCTGCCCTGGGTGGTGACAGAGAGTGATGGAAACTTCAGGTTGTGCATGGCCTGGAAGAGCTGAGGAGAGGTAATTCCATTTATAGAGAAGGCAGGTTCATATTTTTGTCAGATGTTTGACTGGAGCCTGCTGTTATCTCAGTCTTGCAGCCAGGAGGTGCTTAGAGGGAAAATCTGCCTGGAGGGGGAGGTGTGAGTGTCCTAAGTGCTCCCCGTACCCAGCTCAGCCTTTCACATTTCCTTCCTCCCCCCTTCTCCAGACTCAGCTCGCTTCCATTTTCCGTACATTTCCTTCCTCCCCCCTTCTCCAGACTCAGCTCCACGTTCCGTGGCAGCGTTCTGCTCGGCGTGCAGCGGGAGTTTGTCTCCTCCTTTGCTGGGATTATTGTCTCCCTGAGGCCATGAAGAATCCCCTGGCAGGCAGCCTCACCTCCAGCAGGAGCAGTGCCAGGAAAGTGCCCGGAGTCCCAGACCAGCCCGATATCCTATCGTGCCGTGGGCTGGATAAATACAGAGGGAGACCTTGTCCCCTCAGCAGGGAGCGATTCCTGGCCTCTGGCCCCTGGGTGTTCCAGAGCCCACTCTGCAACAAAGGGACTTTTCTTCCCTGAGCCAGAGGTGATACAGGAGCTGTGCCAGGTGTGGCCTTTCCCTGGATAGGTGGGATGGAGGAGCTGAGTCCCAAAGTCTTGCTCTGCTCTCTCATGCAGCCTTTTATTCCTGCCTCCTTCAGGGAGCAGCTGCTTGCCCAAGGGTTTTCTGATTGAGGGATGGCTTTTAGTGAGGAACTGCGCATTGGGCTGGAGACGTGGCTTTTTGGGAAACTCATAGGGAAAAGGGATGAAATTAGGAAAAAAACTTCTTCCCTGTGAGGGTGGGGAGGGGCTGGAATAGAATTCCCAGAGGAGCTGTGGCTGCCCCTGGGTCCCTGTAAGTGTCCAAGGCCAGGCTGGACGGGCTTGGGGCCACCTGGGATAGTGGAAGGTGTCCCTGCCATGGCAGGGGTGGCACTGGATGGGTTTTGGGGTCCCTTCCAATCCAGACCATTCCATGATTCCGTGTGGTTATTGGAGATAATAGATTGGACCCTCCTTGGACAGCAGGATGGTAACAAGTGGTGGTGAGCTGGAATTACCTAAAACCACAAAGGGTGGCATTAACTGTGGCCTCCTTTCTGTGGGACAGGGATTATTTACTCCTGATAGCTCCACTCCCTCTGCAGCAGTGTTGGAGGTGCTTAACTACAGCAGTGTGGACACAGGGTGAGAATGCCCAGGAGGGTGGAATTCCACGGTGGAATTCCCATGGTACCTCCACGGTGGCTCAGCTGTGACACAAAGACAGCCCCTCACACCTTAACAGGGGAAATGGAACCTGCCCTGCCCCTCTGGCAGCCACTGACTCCCACCTGAAACCACTCAGGGCTCCCAACCACGTGAAATAATAACCCCGGGCTCCCGTGCCAAGTTTCCAGCTGTTCCCACATGTGCATCTCGTCCTGACCTCCTCCTGCGCCCGTGCCAGCCTCGAGATTCCATAAAACACCACACTAATCCCCAGTCCTTTTTCATTAAATGACCAATTAAAGCTCAAGGAAAAGCCTCCTTATTATTATTATTTCAGTTGGGAACATGTTCCCTGTAGCGCCGGGGGGTTTATACGGGGTTTTTTTGGGATGATAACGTTCCCTTGGCTTCGTTATCAGCAGACTTTGGTTGCTACTGTGGCTGCTTTGCCCCGGCTCCTCGCTGCTGCCTGGCTTGGCAGAGCTTTGGGTTTCGGTTCTGTACACTTATTAAACTCTGCTGGGCACAAGTGAACGTGTTCAAGGTGAGAACACCGTGTTTATTCCCTGGGAAAGTGTCGGAGTGGAGAGGTCAGGGAGTGCCAACAGCTGCAGGGAAGTCCCCGGGGCAGCGCTGCTGGGGAGGTGGGCAGTGATGCTCAGCTCCTCGCATGTGGCTGGGAGAAGGAGCAAATCCCCTTCCCCAAGTGGCATTTGGGGTGAGACTGGCGTGGAAGGATGGGGGGAAGTGTCTGCCTGAGCTCTGCATGAGGCTGAAACCCATGAGGAATTCAAAGCTTGGGGGGGGATCTTGGCAAAACGTGCCCCAAGTTCTTTGTTAGTCCCCTCTGTCGTACCTGAAATAGGGTTTTTTTGGAGGTTCTGGGTGCTGGTCCCAGCTGCAGGGACAGCTGAGGATGATCTGGCTGGAGAGCTGCCCCTGGCATTTCCGTGGATCTGCACGGAGTGTCCGTGAACCCAGAACGGCTTCGGCTTTAGGGCTGTGGTACTTTGGACCCCTCAGCTCTGCTGTGCTGCCTTTGCACTTGGCTTGGCGATGGGGTTTTTGTGTGTTTAGCTCCCTGAATCGTCGTCTGTGCTAAAACTGAGCGAAAATTCTCAAAAGATGACCAAGGGAAGTTTGTTCCTCCCCTGGGGGGGGCTGCAGCTCCCCAGGAGGGCAGCGAGGCCGGAGAGGGGCTGGGAACACGAACCCTGAGAGGAGCCCTGCGAGCTGGGCTGGCTCAGCCCGGAGAAAAGGAGACTCAGAGGTGACCTCACCGCTCCCTGCAGCTCCCTGGAAGGTGGCTGTGGTCACCTGGGGCTCGGTGCCTTTCTCCAGGCGGCACCTGGCAGAAGGAGAGGACACAGCCTTAAGCTGCGCCAGGGGAAGTTTAGGTTGGATATCGGGAAAGAGTTTTTCACAGAAAGAAAATAATTAAGTACCGGAATGTTCTGATGGAGTCACCGTCCCTGGGTGTGTTTAAAAAAAGACTGGATGTGGCACTCGGTGCCAGGGTTTAGCTGAGGTGTTGGGGCTGGGTTGACCTTGGAGGTCTCTTCCAGCCTGGTGATTTTGGGATTCTGAGTGCTCTGGGGAGGGCCAGACAGTGATGGTGCTGCTGCAGTGGCTGTGCAGTCACTGGCTCCCCAGTAACCCCAGTAACCCCAGTAATCCCCAGGCTCTGTGTGGAGCTCTGGCCCCGGGGGAGGGCAGGAGCAGCTCTGGGGGTCGTGGTCCCTGTCTGGATGGGGGTGCCCCCCCCAGGGATCCATCGCTGGGCAGGATCAGTCCCGGCTGCTTCTCGTGCTCATTGAACATCCAAACCCTAAAACCGACCCCAAAACCGGCCCGCCCACCTCCCAGCAATGTGTGCATCCATCCTGGCTTGGTTTCTCTCCTGTAATTGATCCCCTGGGTGGTTCAGGCTCTGCGTTACACGCTCAGAGCCCTTCATCCTGACCGTGCAGATCCAGTCCAGAGCTGGATCCCGCTGGATCCGCGGACAGGGGGACCCCTTGGAGTGAGGTTTCCCTGGGTGCAGCCCAGATCTCCTGGACTCTTTCCCCCCCTTTTCCACGGTATCACTTTCCCGAGTAATGAGTTAAGCAGGGTCGTTAGCGCAGCCCGGGCTCCGGGCGGGAGGGGGGCGGGGGCTGCACCGCCTGGAAATTTCTCACCGCAGACTTCACTGGGGCCAGACATGTTGTAAATTTTACAAGAAAAACACTTTACAGACCAGAAGTCCAACTCTGGTGTGCACCGAGCTGCTAATTAACAATTTGGAGACCACGGGAGCCGATCCCACCTTCCTGGAGCCTCCCGGTTCTCAGTCAGGCTTGGAAGGTTTGGGGGCCTCCAGCTCTGGGACTCTGGTGATTCCTGTTTCCACTCTCCTGTTGCTTCCCAGCTTTCACACAGGAACTCCCAAATCTCCCAGGCTCGCCTGGAAATGATGTTTAACATCATCCAGAGCACCGGGATGTCCAGGGACGCTCAGGATGCTGAAAGTGTCACTTGTGGCATTTGGTCCCTGCAGTTGCAGTTGCAGTTGCTCTCCCAAAAGAGGAGCTTTTGGGAGCTCCTCTCTGCCAGCCAGGGATTCCCAGGGTGGCACCCACCTTCCCAAATCCCAGCCTGAGCACCTCCAGCACCCCGGGGACTCGGAGTGGGTGCCCCATGGGGACACAGCCAGGCCTCGGGCAGGGATGGGGACGGTGCCAGCTCTCCCTGGGAGGTGGCCGAGGTTTGTGGGGCACATCCCACACGGTGCCAGGCTCCTGCTTCCAGGATTGTTGTGTCAGGACCGCGGTGGCCTCTGTCCCCTGTCCCTCCTTGAGAGCCCTCGGTGCCAGGAGGTGGCACCGGTGGAGGGGCTGTTGGGGAGCATCCCTGTCCCCATCCCCCATCCCTGATGGATGAGAGCAGATGCAAGGAGCAGGACGGAGGCAGGAGGGGCAGAGTCATCTTTTTGAAGAGCTTTTTTGGCTGAAATAACTGTGGTTTTCCTCTAAATGGTGATGAGCTGGGGTCAGAAACCCCGCGAGGTAGAGCTGCCCTGGATGGGCCTTGGTGTTTTCCATGGTTTCTCTCCCGTTTCCCTTGGCGACGGGAATAACAAACCGGGCCAGGAGGGGAGCTCTGCGGAGCGGCTTTGCCTCGGGGCTGTGTTTTGCTGAGAGCCCTGCAGGTACGGCTCCCGGGTTTCCCTTTCCCACAGTGTCCCCTACTGCTTGCACTCAAAAATCCACTGAAGGAACTCGTGGAAAAAAAAAAAAAAAAAAAAAAAAATGAGAAAAAGGAAGAATCTNTCGGGGAAAAAAAAAAAAAAAAAAAAAAGCAGGAAAAAGGAGGAATCTTCTTTTTCGAAGGAAAAAGGAAGCCCAAGGGTTTCGAAGTGAAGCCCAAGGCGCAGAAAGTCACCGTGGGGAAATGCTTTTAGGGAGCCTGAACAAGAGCAAAGAGCAGGATTCCTGCAGGGAGGGGAGCTCCAGAATCAGGGGATATCTCAGGCTGGAAGGGATCCATAAGGATCATCCTGTCCAAATCCCTGCTTCCTCAGGATTATCTAAATTCAGAGTCAAACTCTGCCACTGCGCTGCTCCAGAAGTGGCTCCACGAGGAAGGAATTTAAAGAGGATGGATCACACAGCAGGAAATAAAGAGGAGACAGGAACTGGGAATAGACAAGCCACTTTCTTCTGTTTTCCTTTGGGTAACACAAGGGAACCAACCCAAACCCTTTTCCCAGGGGAAAGCAATCTGGATTAAAAGGATGGATGGGTTATCCATAAAAAATGTACTGTTATGGTTCCCCTGGGGGCTTTGCTGCTAAATAAATGATTTAAATCAAACATCCTGGGGGCAGGACTGGCAGAAGAGATGAGACAAAGCCAGGGAAGCTCCCCCTGCTCCCTGAAGGTGCCAGTCTGTGTCTGGACCTCAAGGATCCCACGGGACGTGTGCTGAAACACTGGGAAATTCACCATTTTCCACCCAAATCCGCTGAAATCTCTCCCCAAGGACGGAAATCTTTCATCCCAGTAGCGCTCCAGGAAAAGCCCAGCAGTTCCTAACGTTTCCATTTCTTCTTCCTTCCCCAAGACCTACGAGCAGAACGAATGGATCATCCACCTGGCTGGGAAGCTGCTGGCCCAGGAAGAGGGGACCTTGTCCCTGCTGGCCACGAACCCTTTCGCAGGCAGAGACCCCCCAAGGTAAGCCTGGAGTTATCCCAGGGGAAGCTCCACCTTGTTCCCATCTTTGTTCCCGTCCTGGACGTGCACAGGAGGTTCCTGTCGGGGTTTGTGGTTGATGGGACCCGGGTGGGGTTTGGGGTGGGTTTGATGGACACCAAAGTGCTGCCAGCACCTTGATTCCCCCCTGGAGGGGCCACAGGGAGCCTCGGGATGAGCCCATTGCCAGCAGATCCACGGAGGGCTCCGTGTTGCTGCTCCTGGCCAGGAATGGTCCCTCCTGCTGTGGTTCCTCAGCTTTGGGGTTTGGTTTTTTTTTGCCACGTTCTCTTTGTGAGCTCAGCTCAGACCCCTCCATTTCCACGGACCTCCTGAGGTGTTTCAAAGACAAAACAGCCCTGCAGGAATTGACTGAGTTTGTGGACACTCGTCTTGGAATTGTTTGTGTTTTCAAGGAAGAGACAAAGCCAACATCAGCCAGGGAAAGGCACAGAGGGAAAACTGCAAGGTTTTAGACAAAAGGAATTTTGTCCCAAAAGCATCTGTTTTGTTGATGGAGTTATTTTTAGATGAGAAAACATTTTTTGGGGCATTTTGGATCAACTCAAGTCATGTTATGCTCTTGCTAATGTTTTCCATTTGAGGCTCTGAGGATGCACTGCAAACAGGGATGCAGGTCCAGAGCTCTGTGTGGAATGAAATTCCCCTTGGATCTCGCTGATGTTTTCCAGTTTTAGGGCACTGCAGCCCCCAAACCTTCTGAGGAGAGATTCCTGCTCCAGCTGAGGCACAGAAAACTTCCCACTTTTACCAAAATGTTTCCTCTGAGGTGCTTTGTAAACCCCAAGATGGGAAAAATCCCCAAATCCTCAAATGGTTTGGGTTGGGAAGGACCTTAAAGCCCATCCAGTTCCAACCCCAACACCTTCCACTGTCCCAGGCTGCTCCAAGCCCTGTTCAGCCTGGCCTTGGACACTTCCAGGGATCCAGGGGCAGCCACAGCTTCTCTGGGAATCCCAGCCAGGAATTACATCCCAATATCCCATAACCCTGCTCTCTGTGGCCTGTTGTCCTTGGCAGGGGGTGGAGCTGGATGATTTTTAGCCTCCCTTCCATCCCAAACCATCCCTGATCCTGTGATTCCGTGATCCTTAACTTTTATCCAGGTTGGGGGGGAAAGTTTGCTGCCAACCTTAGGGATCCCTTCATTCCCACCACAGTAGCTGGGTGGAAAAAATTCCTCATTTTCCTCCCATTATTCCCCCCTTCCCTCCACTCTAAAGGGAATTTTGAGACTTAATTATTTTCATTCCCTGCTAGACTAAATAATTAGGGGAAGGGACTGTTTTCCATAAGAACCTTGCGCTCCGTCCTCCACGGAGTTCGTTCTGCTAATGGAAACTCTACACCTTAAATAGCCAAGGGACTTTCAGAATGAGTTAATGCCTTCGAAATGAAATTTCGGAGACCAAAGTTTGGAGGGTTCTTTACAACTCAAGAAATTACAGTATTTTTTTCAAGTGTGATAAACTTCAAATGAGAAACAGGTGACTGATTAAAAATGAGGGCATTGTTGAGGGCCCAGCCTGGCTGAGTGGGAAGCTTGGACCTCGAGGCCGGTGATGTTTGGGGAATGTGGGTTTCCCAAATATTCTGGGGCGGTGGATAGTTCATGAAAGCCCAGCCCTCATAAATCTGAACGGGAGGGCCTGGGCTGAGAAATTAAGGAGTGTTGAACACACCGTGGAAAAGGCCGCAGCAATCAAAGGAAACAAAAATCAGATTTAGCCCACAGGAGGGGAAAAAAAAAAAAACAGGTTTTTGGGTCTGTTTGGTGTCTCTGGTATTAAATCATGGTCACTTCGGGATTTTTATTCCAATTTAAGCAGCACTTTGTTGGAAAAACCCCACCGTGGGTGTGAAGAGCTGGATTTGTAGTGGTGGTGTTTGTGAGGGAGCTGGTGCTTCCCTTCGGATGCTTTGGAACACAGGGGAATGTGGCATTTGGGATCCTTTTTTTTATGGGATTTTATTTTATTTCCCATTTAAAAGTGACTGGGCTTTACACCTGGGCTGGCATCTGTGGAGTCAGCCCAAGCCTTGGGAAGAGCTTGGTCCTGTTTGCACTTTGCAGGAGCCAGTCTGGGGCTTGGACCCTCCCCAGAGGGATGAAGGTGACTCTGGAGCAGTGCTGGGAGCAGGCAAGGGAGTGGGAATTCCTGGAAAATCCACGCATCACTGGGATTAGGTGGAAAATGAATCTCTCAGATATTACCACGCTTAAGTTCCACAGTCCTGGAGGGAAGTTTAAGGGCTTTTCTTTGGGGGAAAGCAGCCTCAGTGTTTCAGGGAAGGCAGAGCTCAGCCTGAGCTGGCAGGATTTCCCCCAGGCTGGGAAATCTGGTGCCCATGGGATCAGTCTTCCTTGGCAGGGTAAATTCCAGCCTTGGATCCATTTGGAACCAGGGTTTTTTTTCCACCCCACGTTTTGCTCTGCCCTTGGTGTTGTCCCACCCTTTCGAACCCATCCAGGGAGAAAAAACTCGAGAGGAAAAACCCCACTGTGCCACTTCCCAAGGGGATTCTGAGGATCAGCTGCCCGTGGGATGCTCCAGCTCTGTGGGACCAGACCTTGCAGGAGCCTCAGAATCAGCAGCGCTGAAAAACAGCCCCAGAACTGCCCTGATTCCCTAAATTTAGGCCAAGATGAATCAGTTTACGCTCCCTCCCACCGACAGGGCAAGAGCAGCGATGCTGGAGCAATGTTACCCTGATGAATTTGCACTTCCCACCACCTGATTTACAACAGAGCAGGGAACCTGGGGATAAAACACCCCCAAAAACATCCCCAGCAACCCAAAAAAGACACCCCATGTTTCGCTTTCTTGCTTTCTTTCGTCCCTCTCCCACCCCTCCTTGCCTTGTCAGGCCATTAATTCTAACAGAAACCACCACTGGTTTTTTTCCCTGGAACCCCTCAGCTGTTGCGAGGAGACAGCTGCACCCTCTGGAACTAATTACAGCTGTCTGGGAGATTTAGGCCTCCATCCCAACAACTCCAATATTGCTGCTAATTTTTAACACGTCCAGTTGGGAGATGTCAGGAGGGGCTGATATACGAGCGACTCCCGAAAGCGCCGCGGGGCAGCTGCTGCCGGGCATCTGCTGAGGGGAAAATATTGATTTAAAAAATAATGCCGATTATTTTTAGCCTTCCTGGCCTCCCCCCGAGGCCGGGGCCTTGCCCAGACCGCTGGGGATGCCCAGAAGGGTCCTTGGGGTGGCTCAGCCCTCCCTCCTCCATCAGTGCCATCGCTCTGCTGGCGCCGCTGTTGGATCAGAAGTTGCCCAAAGGACCCTTTTGTCCCCTTTTCCTCACAGCGGGGAGGGTTTTCCATCTCCTGGAAGAGTCCTTGGAATGCCATCCAGTCTCACCCTTGCCATGGGCAGGGATGTCCTCCGGCAGACCCCACCCAACCTGGCCTTGGACACTTGCAGGATGGAGCAGCCACAGCTTCTCTGGGAATCTGTGCCAGGCCCTCCCCACCCTCACAGGGAGGAATTCCTTCCCAATATCCCATCGAAATCCTTCATTAAAACCATTTTTGATGCGAGCTGGTGCCAGTTGCTTCCCAGGGAGCCAGGAGGAGCTTCCAGCTTGTGTTTGCTCGGTGAATCCCGGGAAGCTGCTGGTGGCTGGGATCACCCTTCCCCACCTTTCCATGGCTCCTCTGTCCCACAGGTCCTTCTCAGCCCTCTCTGAGTACCTGGAACATCCTGGTGAGGTGTCAGGCAGCTCCTTCCTGACCTTCCTGAAGCTGTTGCTGTTTCTCCAGAGCAGGAATCAGGGAATCACCTGCTGGCTCAGTCTCCTGCATCAGGGAGGCTCCAAGAGCTGTGGATCCCTTCCAGCTGCCAGGAGACCTTTGTGGAAGCCCCAAAACTGCACAAACTCTGTGAGCCCCGGGAGGATGGACTTGGGGGTGTCAGTTTGTAGCTCCTTCCTCCCTGAATCCCAGGAAGAGGGAGCTGGACCAGCACTGGAGGAGCTGGAAAACCCCATAATTCCAGGATTGAGGCACCCAGGCAGGTTATAAACACTGGCAGAGCTTGTAAACTCTGTGAGCCCTGAAATGAGGGGCTCCAGTGGGTATTAAACTCTGCAGCTTTTACATTCTGAGCCTGGCAAGGAAATATTCCCTCCTGGGTTCCGGGTTTTCCACCTTCCTCACATTTATTTTGGGAACATATGGAGATGGGTCCAGCTTGGGAAGTGCTCTGCAGCCACTTAGTGAAGGAAAAATCCCCAGAGCATCAGAGTGGCAGGTGGAGGGATGCTTGGAGCAGGAGGCTGCCATAAAACCAGCTTCTGAAGCTTTTTTGGGAGGTGGATCTGGGATTGGAGGTGGATATGTTTTGGGAATTCCAGGAAGCAGTCAGGCAGCACAGCTTGGAAATCTCCAATCATCCTGGAGTGGCTACCTGGACCCTCAGGGACGTGGCTGTTCAGTAACACTCCAGTTATTAACAGGAATTTTGTGCTCCTGCAAAGGAAACCCTGTGGGAATAACACTTCAGCCCCTGTTTGGCTTTTCCCAGCCTCAGAAAGCAGGGAAAAGAGGGAGTGCAGGGATGGGCCAGGCTGGAATGAAGGCAGCAGCTGCAGGGCAGCGTTTGTGGGGTGAGATGCAGGTCTGTGCTCCCCAAATTCCACTCAGGGCCCCTTTTCCCATTTATCTTCCTTCATCCTCAGAGGAGGGGGGAAAATGGAGGTCACTGAATCGTGGAATCATGGAATGGTTTGGCATGAAAGGTACCTTAAAGATCATCCCCTGCCATGGGCAGGGGCACCTTCCACCGTCCCAGGCTCCAAGCCCCGTCCAGCCTGGCCTTGGACACTTCCAGGGATCCAGGAGCAGCCCCAGCTCCTCTGGGAAACATGATGGGTGTGATGAACACAGAATCCCAGGATCACTGAGACTGGAAAAGGCCTTTAAGCCCAGCAAGTCCCCTGTGCCCGATGCCCACCTTGTCTCCGACCCCGAGCACCGAGTGCCACGTCCAGAACTTCCTTGGCCACCTCCAGGGGTGGGGACTCCAAAACTCCCTGGGCATCCCGTATTCCCGTGGTTTTGTAGGAGAATCCTTTCTCTCGTGCTCTCCTGAGTGCCAGCAGGACCGAAGCAGAGCTGTTGGGCTGTGCTGGCAGCCGCCCTTGGATTGGGTGCAGCTTTCCCCAAGCCCTTCACTCTGCCCTGCTCCCCAAAGCCGAGCGCTGATGGCAAATCCATCGGAGCCGTCCCTAATTATTTTAGCAGCAGGAAGGACCTTCCTGGTCGCTCCAGGGATCCCACAGCTGCGGTGCCCTGCTCAGTAGCGGGGTCTGTATTTTCCTAGTGGAGCAGAGCAGGTTTAAATGAGCACTGACACGACTTTGACAGTTTTATTTTCTGGGTATTTTATGGACTCGCCCGGCGACGCCGGCGATGCTCCCGGCGAAGGTGGCGCGGGCGCCGCTCCGGCCCTTGTCAGCATGTCCTACATCAAGGGGGACAAACCCCCCGGATCCAGCGGCATGGGCAGCTCCCGGAGTGTTTCCTGACACTGATGAATGTTCCTTTCTGCACTGCTTTCAAACCTCCTTTGCTGTCAGCTCCCGGAGCAGCCGGGAAACAGATGCGCTCAGAGCCGCGCTAACGGAGCGGCCGCGGGCTGGGGCAGGGGCCCTGGGGGAGCCAGACTCCGGAATACCCCAGGCAGAAACGCTCCAGGATGGCTCTGAGGAAGGGAAAAACATCTTATTGTTCCTGTTTTTATTATTATTCTTTCATGCTTAGCTGTGGGAAGGTGTGGGGAGCGCTCACAGCGGGGGGTGGTAAAGCTCCTCTGCTCACGCATCATTCACGAGGCGCGTCGGGATTCCTAAATGGCATCAGGAGGAGCCTGGGAGCTTCCCAAAGCCTTCCCAGTGTCGCTGCTGCTGGCTGTGGGCATGCCAGGAGTGGATGGAGGGATGGAATGATGGGGGATGGAGGGATGGATGGATGGATGAGGGATGGATGGATGGATGGATCAATGGATCGATGGATGGATCAATGGAGTCCTGGGGTGTGGAGCCACACTGAGCACCCTCAAGCTGATTTCTCCATCCAGAAAGGCTCCAAAACACCAATCCCAAGGGAATAAAAACATGGTCCAAGCCTCTTCCCAGAAGCCATGTCAAGCCCTGAGCTCCTGGTTTTGTCTCCCACAGGTGGATCCGGGGGGAACACTTCAAGTACAAGTTCAGCCAGCCGGGGGGGAAGCACGCCAGCGACGGGAAGTGGTGGATCCGGAAAAGGATCGGCCCCTATTTCCCCCCCATCAACCTGCAGGGCCTGAGAAAGTTCTTTGAGGACAGGAATTGGCCTTATCCCGTGCAGGACTGAGGGAAGAGGATGGCCAGGACAAGAGGGACCAGCTGGGAAGAGGGAGAACGGGCAGCTCCCTTCCAAACATCTCCTGCCTCTCTCTTTTTCATCCATATCCTTGTTCACGCCAATTTTCCAGAAGATTCCCAGCCAATTTGCCCAATTGCTTTGTGACCTGCTTTTTCTCACCTCAGTGATTGATTTCCTTTGCCAGGCTGCTCCATTCAGGAATTCCTCTGGAACTGGGGAAAAGGCAAGCAAATAACCATGATTAGTCTGGGGGGAGGTCTGAAACAAAACCACGGGAAAACAAACCAGGAGGGATCTCTGGGGTTGTGTGGGCTGCGGATGCAGGCACAGGAATGCCCTTCTCCATGTTTTTTTCCCACCTTTTTGACCACATGTACCAAATGGGCACCACTGGGAGCGTGTTCCTGGAAAGGGATTAAAGCAAACAAGCCTCGACTAACCAGCAGGAGCTTCACTGGGTTGTTCTTTTTTCTGGAAGTGCTAAAAAGGGGAAAAAAAGAAGGAGCCCCAATGCCTGCCCTGATGTGGCTCACCAGGGACAAGGTAACCCCCGTGGGAATGGGGTGGCAGGTGAGGAATGAGGTGAGTCCCGGGATTTATTTGTGTTTTAGGGAGAATGTCCGAGTGTCTGATCCCCATCCCGGGGATCCAGGGCTGTGAGGGGAGAGTTCTCCCTGCCCTTCTCCCGTGGGTTCCAGGGTCAGTTTTCACGGGGCTCCCTCACGGTTTCAGTGGATTTTCCTTCCAGGCTGCTCCTCCTGCAGTGGATCCAGCCCTGGCCGGGTGATGGGTGACAGGTGACAGGTGACAGGTGACAGTGACACCCCCCATGGACTGGGCAACAGCGCTGGCCTCCCCCCTCCACGATTTAATGAATTTCTTTTGCTTTCCAACCTCTGGGTCAGGGATAATGGATCCCAGACCAGCATTCCCATTCCTGTTTGCTGCTTGTTAAGCTTTTTTTTTTTCCCCCTTATTCTTTTCCAATCCAAGCTCCCCGCTCTGCTCCGGAGCAGTGCCCGGAAGATAAAACCCATCCAAAGGGGCAGGAGGGGATACCATTGGAAACGTTTCCCTGGGACAAGAATTTCAAAAGAGAAAAGGAACAATTATTCCGAGGTGGGAGGAAATCAGAACCACGTTGTGTTATCTGTTCACTGGGAGGGGTTTTAGGGGAGAGTTTCTATCCCGGAGTTCAGCACTGGAAGGAAAACGCTGCGGCGTTCCCGAGTCAGCCCCGGGAATCCATGGGGAGGAAAACTCCATCTGGGAGCTGCTCCTGCCAGCTCTGATGTCTCTGAGGTCCCACCACCTTCTCCAGAAATTCCGGGGTGCAGGGTTTGGGTCCCTCAAAGGGCTGAGCCCCCTGGGATGATGCCCTTCTCTGGGCTGGGCTTTCCCAGCTCATCCCAATCCAGAGCCTGATCTCATCCTGCTCCCTCCTCCTGTTTCTTGGTGAGGTCCAAGGAAATTCCAGAGCTGAGACCGGCAGGACATGGCCAGGTGGTCACCCCAAGTCCATCCTGAGCAGCTCCAGCTCCACCATGGCTGGAGCCATCTCAGGGGCATTCCTGGATCAAAAATAATCCATTTTATTTTTGGATTTCCTTTTCCTACATGGAAGTTATTGACCCTTGGGGTATGAGAAGTGTTTACACTTGTTATAACCGAGGTAGAAGCGACTTTTCCCCCTTTTTTTCACAGGATTCCAGCCTTTTGGAAGTGAGGTCCCCTCACAAGCCCAGCTGGGTTTGCATTTCTGCCCCTTGGCCGCTGGCTGTGGCCAGCTCAGATCCAGCTCATCCCAGCTGCTCTTCCTCCCAAAAGAAAAGGGGTTCTCCCAGTTGTTTTTTTTTTTTAATCCCACATCTAAGTGAGTTCCTGGGGGGAGCAGGAAGTGAATGTGAATGGACAGGGGGGTTTTGGCTCATCCCTTGGGTGCAGGGAGTGAGGAAATGATCCGTGCCCGCGTAGTTTGGGAAGAAGCTGCAGCGTTTGGAGCAGGCTGATCCCAGGGTGAGGGGGTGGTGCTGTGGGAGGCTGGATTGAGCCATCCAGACATTCCCAGAGGGGCTGGAAAGGACCTGAAATCTCCTCCCATCCCACCCCTGCCATGGCAGGGACACCTTCCACCATCCCAGGCTGCTCCAAGCCCCATCCAGCCTGGCCTTGGGCACTGCCAGGGATCCAGGGCAGCCCCAGCTGCTCTGGGAATTCTGTGCCAGGGCCTCCCTGGTTCCGTTTACAAACATTCCTCTAAAAACACGGATTTGTGTTTTGGGAATGTGGGGCCTGTGGAGGGGTGAGGAGCTGCTGGAGATGAGTTTGTGTCCATGCAGGAATCCCCAGGAATTGTCTCCATCAACACCTACAGTGCACCAACCCAGAGAATTCCTTATTCCTGAATCCTCTATAGATCAGAATCATTGATTTTAAAGCAGCCAAACTCCAGGCTGGGAATTCCCATAGGAAATACCTGCAGCCATATCCATTCCCTGCTCCCAGCTGCTTGGAAAAAGCTGGCTTTGCTTTAACACATATGAAAGGAAAAAGCTTTTTTTTTTTTTCCCCCCTTCCTGGTAGATTAAGTTTGGCCAAACAATTCCGTGTGAACTGCTGGGCAGGAGGCACAAACCTGTAGGCGAAATTATCCAGCTGCTCCAAGTTTAGAGCAGCATGGGATGAATTTCAGGATCGTATATTAGTTTCCATTTAATCTGATTATTCCAGGCTGGAGTTCCTGGAGGGTCTTCAGGTTATTGTCAGTCAAAAGAATCTTTAAAAGCTTCCATTTGCACTCAACTTTTCCCATTCCAAGTCCATTTTCATTATGGATCGATTTTGATTTTAATGAAAAAATGATTCTCCCAACTCTCTGCTTTTTTTTTCCCCCCCCAGTTGGGGTTAAAATTGAAGCCACAACGGGGTCTTGCCACTCAAAAATCCCATTTTCCAGCTTTCCTGAGGGTGTAGCTTGCTTGAAGGAGCTTGGGCAGACAACAAGGGGCGGATAATTCGGGAAGGCACCTTCTCTGCTCTGCCTGGGGCTCACCTCCTCATCCTCAGCCCCTTCCTCGCTGGGAAAACACTTCAATGCCTCGAATGCCAGGGGCATTTCCAGCTCCAGAGTCTGGGAGACTGATGCAGTTTTTGTTAAAAGCCCCTTGCCGCGCTGTCACGTCAGGGGCTCATTTCTGTCACCCCCCCCTCAGCTCCCAGCCTTGGGAGCAGCAGCCCCCAGGATTGGGAAGGCTGGGAATCCCACGTTTTGTGCTTGGGGGGGGGGGAGCCCTTGCCAGGTCTGCCTGGTGCGGGAGTGGCAGCCTTGTGGCACTGGGGTGGCTTTGGGCTTCCCGGTGCTGGCACCTCCCTGGGGTGTCCCTGGCACCTCCCTGGGGTGTCCATCCCGGGGCTGCAAAGGGAAAACAACAGAGAGGCATCCAGAACTACTCCCCAAATCCACGTTCTGCATCTGCACAGGATTTTAAAGGGATGTGCCTGCCTGAGCCTTCCAGGTGCCACCCGTGATCCCAGCGCTGGCCCGTGGAGGGACACGGGCGATGCCAGCCTGGTCTGTGGCAACGTCCCTGTCCTGGTTCCTTGTCACGGCCCCAAATCCTCACTTTGTTCACGTTTTCCTGGCAGGCAAGTGAGGAGGAAGAAGGTGAGCTGGAGTTGTCCCTGTGTGAGCTCCAGAGTCGTCCCTGTGTGAGCTCTGTCCCAGCTGGACACCGTGCGCGTCCCTCCCGGTGGCACCGCGGTGGCCATCCTGCTCTGCCTCCTCATCGGGGTTAGGCGGGCTTTTGGGAAGGAATTCTTCCCTGGGAGGGTGGGCAGGCCCTGGCACAGATTCCCAGAGAAGCTGTGGCTGCCCCTGGATCCCTGGAAATGTCCCAGGCCAGGTTGGAGCAGCCTGGGACAGTGGGAGGTGTTGGGGTTGGAACTGGATGAGCTTTAAGGTCCCTCCCACCCAAACCATTCCAGTAAGGTGGTGCTGAGGACAAACTCCTGTCACATTTTTCCATGGATTTTGCCCCATTTTTCCACAGATTTTGCCTAATTCTTCCACAGATTTTGCCCCATTCTTCCACAGATTTTTTCCCCATTCTTCCACAGATTTTTTCCCCATTCTTCCACAGATTTTGCTCCATTTTCCCACAGATTTTGCCTCATTTTTCCACAGATTCTGCCTCATTCTGTGGATTTTGTCCCATTTTTCCACAGATTCTGCCCCATTTTTCCACAGATTTTGCCCCATTTTCCCCACAGATTTTGCCCCATTTCCCCCACAGATTTTGTCTAATTTTTCCACAGATTCTGCCCCATTATTCCACGGGTTTTGCCCCATTTTTCCACGGATTTTGCCATGCCCATCCCCACGTTCCCCCATTTCCCTGGTACGGGCTGGATCCCGCTCCCTCCGCAGTAGCAGCTCCGGGTAGGATTGCACAGGGCTGAGCTTTTCCCGGCGTGTGCCGGGTGCTGGGACAATTCCACTGCAATCACAGCACCTGCAAGTGGTTACTTAGAATAATAAATAAGTGATAGATTATCAAATAAAGCCTTGGCTTCAGATGAGGTCATCCCTGCCCCGTGTCCTGCGTCTCCCAGGGTTTTGGGAGCAGCTTTCCTGCCGCTCCTGGGCTAAATCCCTCTTGTATCAGGCAATAAAAAACTTGTCGGGATTAAAGAATCAATTAGGAATTAGCCAAAGGGGCAAAGCGTAACCCAAACACGCTGATAAAATCCAGTAGGTGATTATGGGAACGGGTTTGATTTCATTGGGCTTTGGGAAGGAATAATTGCTCGTTACAGAGCATGGAACAGCCCTGAGTGGGTGTTTTTCCAGCCTTGCAGAGGAGGAGATTCTGGTGTTGGCTGGCAAGTGCGGGGACACGCCACCGTTTGGGGCTGAAGTCCCAACTTCCAACTTTTGGGGAAGCTTTTGGGGTCCTGAACTTGAGTTGAACAAGCCCTCAACAAGTCTTGAACAAGTCCCAACTTTTTGGGGTCCTGAATTTGAGAAGCATCATTTCCTGCTTGGAGAAAATGGTCTTGGAAGTCTTTGCAAGGCCAGGCCGGACGGGCCTTGGATCCAGTCTTGGAGCAGCCTGGGATGGTGGAAGGTGTCCCTGTGGCAGGGAGGGGAATGAGATGAGTTTTAAGGTCCCTCCCAAGCCAAACCATTCTGGGATTCTGGGATATTCCCTGGTCGGGGTGCAGCAGGATGGGCAGGGATGTGCCCCAGCTCTGGCACTGCCTCTGCTCTTCACAGGCACAGAACAAGGAATGAAAGGCTGGGTTTAGCTGTAAAAACTCCTGGAAAAGCTGATTTTCCTAGGTGATGATAGCAGGGAGGGGATGGAGCACTGCCAGGATTGCGCAGGAGCAATAGGAGTTGGATTTTGAGGGAAAAGAGCCCGATCCTGGCTCGGGGGCTCTGTGCCACTCATCCCTGTTCATTCCCTGTCTGGTCCAGCCACCCACAGTCCCGAGGCTCTTGTTCATTAAGGAGATCCAGGGAAAGCAGATCCCATCCCGGGAGTGTCGGTGTTGGCCTCATCCCAACCTCCCCCAGCACAACTCCATCCTCCCACAGCAGCTCCAAGCTCGGCCTTTTCGGGATCATTTCAGCCACGGGGCAGCCCTGCTGCTCCTCTGCGTGGATAAAGGATTTTTAGGGGAAAACATCCTTTAAGGAAGCGGCATCACCTCGGGATTGGAGTTGGATCCGCAGGATGAGCTCCCGGAGCGAGGCAGGACCAGGATTTGCCATCCTGTGTGACCCCGGGTGCTGCCCAGGGGCTGGAGCCGTTAATCGGCTCGTTAATCCTCATCTCCTGCGCCAAATTCCAGAGGCAGCTGCTCCTCTGGGGTGGGGTCTGAGCGGGAAGGTGGGACCAACACCCCAGGCTGTACATCCAGGTTTGCTCCCAGTGAAGTGTGGAAAGAGGCAAACCCCTTGGAAATAGAATAATTGGAATCGTTAGAGGAATAGCGGAGCTGTCTTCACAAACAAGCCGTGGGTGGATAAACCCAGCACTGGGAGATGAAAGAAACAATGGGAAGGATTCCACCGATTGATGAATGGAAAAAGATATTTGCTTTTGCAAATAAACTCTAGGTTTGCTGATAAATGAAATTAGACATTGCAAGGTGAAAGAAAACCCCTGAATTCTGCAAGAATTAGAAATTAGAGGGGAGGGTTGTACATTAGGGGGGAATCCTCGGTTTCAGGCGTTCCAGGAAGTCTGAAGCTCTCAGGTACCTCAGCCAGTGGGAAAGAGAGAGGGAAATGGGGCCGGGAAATCGGGATAAAAAGGAGGCTGTGTCCTCCAAAAATTGGAGAGACCCCAGGGGAATGAATGCCCCATGGCCTCTCCCTTTATTGGAATAAAGTCAAAGGACTCCTCTGTCTCCTTTTTGGACATGAACCTCTGGTGTTTGTGGATTAATTTTCCTGACATTAGTGATACTTATCACTGATAATTAGTTATTAGTAATTAATAGATTGGAGTCCTGAGATACTAAGGCAGGTATTGTTTGGAAACAAAAGCCCAGTCCCTGAAGTTTGGTGGAATTTTTTCATCTCTCTGCCCCTGGAGTAGAACATGGCGGCCAAGAACCCGCACCAGACAGGCCAGAATTTGAGTCAGAAGACAAATTCTGCGGCTTCTCCCTGTCTCCAGGAAAACCTTCTTCTTTCTGGGAATGACCCCCCACACTGCCAACCCTCGCCTTGATCCCACCCTGCCCGTCCGAGCCGCGGCCGGACTGTCACAGCTGAGCTTTCCCTGCGTGTCCCTGGTGCCACCCCAGCGTGCCTCCCGCTTTCCCTGGCTTTCAGAGGGATTTCTGTGCCTTTGTGGCCATCCAGCTGCTGCAGCTGTGGCCCGGAGCTGCCATCTGCCCGCCGGCAGCAGCTGCGGGCGCCTGGTACGGCGGAGCCGCGGGCTCATTCATCACCAGCAGCCCGGGCGGGGAGGCTTGGCAGGGAAAAAGGAGGATGGGAGCCACGGGAGGCAAATCTTCAAACCCCCCCGGGGTTGTACCCGCAGCATCCGAGGAGGAGGAAGGGCAGGATGTGCCCGTGGGGTCGGAGCGCTGGAAGCGGGGGAATGATCCAGGGGTGGGACAGGGCGAGGCAGGAGCGTCCCTTCCCAAGGGTGGAGCGTTTAAATCAGCGGTGGGCTTTGTTGGGAAGGTGGTGGAGAGGCCTTTCCCAGGCCCCGGACCCACGCGGGAGCTGGATGATCCCTGTGGATGCAGCTGAGGGTATCCCAGGATTCTGTAATTCCTTGACCTGTTTCAGGGAACTCCAGCCTGTGTGAGTGGAGCCTTTTGGGTGGTTTTGGGGTGTCCAACCCGGCCCTGGTCACCTGAGATGCTGCCCAGGGCTCTGCCCCACCTTCCCCCCGTTTCCCCCAGTGCTGAGATTCCTCATCCTGGCCACCCCACCCTGTCCCCCCTGGCCGGGACACCGGCGGTGACTCCCAGCAGGGGCTGACCCCTCCCTTCACGGCTCAAGAGGAGCGGGGCTGCCGCCCCAACACCTGCAGGTCCCTGGCCACAGGTGCCACGCCCGGACCTGTCACGGAACGAGGTGACAGCCACGGGAGGGGACGGGGACGCCGCGCCCCCCCAGCGGCTCTGCCCGTGGGATGCCCCTTCTTTCCTGTTTACTGGTGGTTCTGGGAAGGGAACAATGAAGAGTCCCTCGCCCATCGGCTGGCGCGGGGCCGAGCCGCCAGCGGGGCCGGTTTTAACTGGCCAAGTGTCAGGGCAAAAGGCCAGCGAGGGAACAGTGGGCAGCACAATCAGAAGATTAACACCTTGTTCGGTGGGCAGGGACCGTCGAGTGGGAGAAGATTGCCCGGGTTGGGCTCGATGGGGCACGGCTCACAAATTCCCGAATTAAGCAGGATCCCGCTCCCTGCACCTGTGTCCTCAGATATTCCCATTCATCCTGGAGAGGAGGCCAACACTCGGCCGGGGCTGCGCAGCTGCGGCAGCATTATTCCCCCTCGCCCTATTTGCATATCAATGAGCCCCTGATTAATATTTAAAGAGCCAGCTGTCCGAGCCACCTAGGGAAGAAAAAAAGCTCTGTGCGGGTTTTATTGATTTTTTTTTTTTTTTTTTCGGGGATAACACTCACTGCCCTTTATGGAGCGCGCTTCATTTTTTACCCCCTCTATTCTTTTAGCTGAAATTAAGGAGGGGAAAAAAAAAAATAAAAAAGTCAGGGAAAAAAAACCACGAAGGAGTTATCAGTGAAGGAGTTGTGCTGCTCTCAATGCTCCTCAGTCCTTTTGTGCACGGGCGCAGCTGCGGGCAGCAGGTTTGGAGGGGCAGGAGCCGACGGGCGCCCATGGGAACCGGGTTTTGGGAGCACGAGGAAACCGGGAAGGGGTGGGAAGGGATGGGATGGATTTCCAGGCTCGCAGCTCCCCCAGCTCCCGGCACGCTGCTCCCAGGGGGACGCGGGGAGGGATGCTGCCGGTGACCCGGGGCAAGCGCGACGCAAACTCTGCCTCGAGGGGGCTGGTCAATGGAAATTCCATCAAAAAAAAAAACAGGAATTGGTGTTTCCCTTGCCTCCCCAGCGCTGTTCGTGGCCCGGACGTTTTGTTTCCAGCCTTAAAAGCTGTCATTTTAACAGACCATTCTCCTGCCCTTTTTCTTTTTTTTTTCCTTTTTTTTTTTTTTTTTTTCCCCCTCGAGCATTTGTCAATAATCCCCCGACAGCGGCAGCTTTGTTATCCCAACTAATTGGAGTCAAGTAGGGCTGCGAGAAAAGATCCTTCCCGCGCGAGCCCTGGGAAAAATTGCGAAGGGATTTTAATTTTCAATAAAATATGCAGATAAGGAGAAATTACCGGTGGGGAAGGGGGCTGGGGGCTGCTCAGATAATTGCGCTGCTCAGACAGCGGCGGCTCCGGGGGCTTAATGAGCCATGCCGGCGGCTCTGCGGGATGGGGGGCACGGAGCTGCCCCCACACCTGCACTTTTTAGGGTTTAAGGGGTATTTTAGGGGGGTGTGGAGGTGAGGGAGTTGTTTATCTGGCCGTGGTGCCGAGCTGCAGCTGGGGCCGGTTATTTCAGGTCAGGCGTTGTTGGGTTTTTTTTCCTACACAAATGTGGGAAATTTGGGCATCCCTTCGCAGTGGGGATGGGGTCGCTGTGGGATGCTGAGGTTCTCGTGGGGCCTGGGATGGACTTGGAGCTTCTCGGGCTGTGCCACTGTCCCAGCACGAGCCTGGTGGTGACACCGGGAAGTGGATTTTGGCCGGGATGCTCCACATTCCATGCCCGGCTGGTGGCAGCGAGATGCTCCCTTCTGCTGGTGAGGGCAGAAATAAAACTGCCTCCGGTTTCCCCGGATGCTGGATTTGCCGGATTTGGCTGGCTTTGTCCAAAAAGCCTCTCCTGATGCTGCTGGGGCTGGCTTTGCCCAAAAAAACCTCTCCTGGGGCTGGCTTTGCCCAAAAAGCCTCTCCCGGTGCTGCTGCCCGGGGCTCCGGAGGGCACAGGCACTCCAGGATGCTGCTCCCAGACGGGTTTTCCGAAGCGATGGGATCGAACCCTTCCGGGTGAGGCGCTGCTCGACGCCTCCTGCCCCGCAGGGAATTCCCGCAGGGATCTGCCCGAGGCCGGGGCCGGGCAGCGCTGCTCCCGCTGGAAGGGGCCGGGTGCCCGCGCAGGGCAGAGCCCGCAGGGGCTCGGGGCTGCGGCCGTGCAGAACAGGTGAATCCCACCTTTCCCAGCGGCTCGGAGCGCTTCCCTCCTCGGATTCCGCCCATCCCGCCGGGAGCAGGGCACACGCCCGGGAGGGGTCCCCAGGGCAGGAGGGAGCCTTGGGGACCCTGTGTCCCCCCAGGGCTCCCCGTGCGGAGGGGACAGCTGAGCTGTCACCTGTCGGAGCTCAGACGCCGCAGCTGTGCCCGGTCCCAGCCGGCGGCTTTGAAGGCCGGATTAGGGAGAGATCCCTGCCCGCACTTGTGCCCCACCTGCCAGCGCCTTCCCCTCCTCTTCCTCCTCCTCCTCCCTCTCCCGCCGCCTCCCGGAGCCGGCTGCCCTTGGCACAGCGGGGAGGGAGGTGGGAGGATGCCCAGGTGATGGCCCAAAGCACCTCCAGCGCTTGGGTTCAGATCTGCTGAGCTCAAGCCTTTTTATCCCAAACAGATAAAACCGTCGGAAAATAAACGGGTAAAAGTCACAGGGGAAAACCCCTCAACATTCTTTAATTTCTGCTCGTGGACACAGCCCGGTGCCCAGCTGTGGGTTTTTTTTCCCCACTCCATCTTCTCCCATCCTATTCCCTACTTCCCAGTGCAACCCTCCCGGGAGAGGAGCAGGTGGGTGGTGGCCCAGCTCGGCAGCTGTCCCCTCTGTGGGCTGGCATGGGGGGGCTCCTCCTGTGGGACCTCCCATCCTCTGGAGCTCCTGCAACCCCAGCTGGGTGTGCTGGGACCCCGGTGTGGGCAGGGTGATCCCAGTTTGGGCTCGAGCTGCCCTGTGACAGTGGGTGGCTCGTTCTGGGTGGCTGTGACGCACAGGGGTGGCTCCGTTGCCATCCCAGCTCGTGCTGGGATGCTGTTCCCCATTCCCAGCACGGATGGGGACACTGCAGGGTCATTCCCTGCCCTGTGGCCTGCTGGATTTGCCCCAAGGTTGGACTTTATGACCTTTTCCAACCATTTTCCAATGTCGGTTTTTTTTTAAGGATCCCATAGTCAGGTGATCACATCCTCCGAGCACCACCCCCCTCCCTCCTTTCACAGCTCTGCTCTCACCTCGTGTTCCCTCAATCCCAAATCCCAGCCCCACGGGGAAAGACGGGCTGATCCCGTGGTTTTCCAGCAGCAGCCAAAGTGTCCCCATGCCCTCCACAGCGGCGAGGCTCGGCCTGGGGGAGTGAAGGATTTGCCCCCTGCTTTTAAGAGAGGCAGCGCTTTGGGTCCGTGGGGTTGATTTTATGGAATCAAAGCTTTCTCCCTGTCCTTTCTCACTCGGCCCCTTTCCCTCTCCGCTCTCCTCGGCTGTTTAAGAGCCAGAGTGTAACACTGAGGTGATTTACAGCATCCCTGGAGGGGAAGGGCACAGACTTGGGGATTTTTTTTTTTTCGCTTTTCCTCAGGTGAGAGAAACCCTCGGACGTGAACTCCCAAGACATTACAGCGACCGCCCTGTCAATCCTTGATTTACAGGCTCAGATTTACGACTCCAGAATTATTATTACACTCG
>WAAG01054354.1:16133-35389 GCA_013390105.1 Tichodroma muraria | reverse complement strand
AAAAAAAAAAAGGGAAAAATCAGGGAATTCCGCTGTAAAACCCCACGAGTTTTATTTGTGTGGATGTGTGGAATTCCAGCTGTTCTGCAGGTTTGGAGATGGCCTGGAAAGATTTCAGGATGGGGGGATTGTTTTATTTTTAATTTATTTCTATCTCTCTCTTTAAAAAAGAGGGAAGGAGATGTGTGAGGTGACAGCAATGACACAACCCCGGAGGGAGGAGGACAGAGCTGGCGTGAGGTGAGGGAGGGATGGAGCAAGAGGGATTTATGGCAACCTTTGGAAAAATGATAAATGGAAGCTGTAATTTTTATTGGGAAAGGGGAGCAGAGCACGAGTGAGGGAACAGAATAATCAAAAAAGCATAAATTAGAAATGGGCTTTGACAGGAGCACAAAGCGTTTGGCTCATGGATAATGGGAGTTTCTCCTGGAGTAAGATCCAGGGGAATGCATGGGAATTACCTGCAGGAAGATTTTCTGGGGAGTCCCATTGGGGTGAAATTCTCCATGAGGCTCCCCAGTGTTCCCAACCCCATCCTGCAGCCAGGCTGGCCAGGGCTTGGAGTGTCAGGAAAATTAATCCACAAACACCAGAGGTTCATGTCCAAAAAGGAGACAGAGGAGTCCTTTGACTTTATTCCAATAAAGGGAGAGGCCATGGGGCATTCATTCCCCTGGGGTCCCTCCGATTTTTGGAGGACGCAGCCTCCTTTTTATCCCGATTTCCCGGCCCCATTTCCCTCTCTCTTTCCCTTTGGCTGAGGTACCTGAGAGCTTCAGACTTCCCGGAAAGCCTGAAACCGAGGATTCCCCCCTAATGTACAACCCTCCCCTCTAATTTTTAATTCTTACGGAATTCAGGGGTTTTCTTTCATCTTGCAATGTCTAATTTCATTTAACAGCAAACCTAGAGTTTATTTGCAAAAGCAAATATCCTTTTCCATTAATTAATCGGTGGAATCCTTCCCATTGTTTCTTTCATCTCCCAGTGCTGGGTTTATCCACCCACGGCTTGTTTGTGAAGACAGCTCCGCTATTCCTCTCAGGAGTAACCCGGGAGAGTGCAAGTGGCAGGAACTAGCTGAGCTTTAAGGTCCCTTCCATGGCCCCAAACCACTCCAGCATTCCCTGCTCTCAAGGGGTGAGCATTCCCAGAGGATTTCATGGCTTGCCTCGTGAAGGGAATGACTCCAGGAATGGGAATGCACTCAGCATCTCCCCAGGACATTTTTCCAACCCCATTTCTCACATCCCCAGCCTGACCAAGCCTTGCCCTCACAGCCACGTTTGTCCCTAAACCTGCCCGGGGTTATTTTTAGGTTTGAATCCATCTGCAAATCCCTTTTGCTGCTAGAAACGAGCCAGATTTCCTTGGGAATTGTCCTTTGGATTAGCTCAGCAAACTGCCGGAGCCCCGAGCTGGAGCTGCCTCGGGATCTCGGTGGGGCAGAGCCCGGGCAGCTGAGAAAGGCAGGGATGGAGCAGATGTTGACGTGCAGGGAAAATACCAGGCACGGGAGCCTGGGAGGATAAATCTGAAAAATTAACACGTGGGGAGGCCGCCAAAAAAGGAGCAATGTGTTTTGGTAATCACCGGGAAGTGTCGACCCTTCCTCCCGCAGCTCCCAAACCCGGGGCACGGAGCAGATGTCACTCAGCCCCTGATTAACACGTTACCGAATTTCTGGCGTGCTTTAATAAAAGTTTGACGTAACATGCAGGTAATTGCTTCCAAATGGCGGGGGAACAATGTGGCCCTCTGTGCGTGGCATTGTTCCAGCATCAGGTGAAAACTCCTCTCGGTGCCTCCACGCCAGGGAAAATCCCCCAGCCAAGAGCCCGAGCCCGGCAGCTGCTTCTGCAGCCACTCCAGAGACAAAGGAAGGCCCCGGGAAGAGCAAAGCCTTCACCCCGGGAATATTTGTTCCCTTCAGATGTCCACATGAAGGGGGAAATGAGGAGAGGCTGTTTCCAAGAGCGCGGAGCGACAGGTCGAGGGGGAATGGATTTAAACTGCCAGGGGGCAGAGATTGGGTGGGATGTTGGGAAGGAATTCCTGGCTGGGAGGGTGGGGAGGCCCTGGCACAGACTCCCAGAGAAGCTGGGGCTGCCCCTGGATCCCTGGGAGTGTCCAAGACCAGGTTGGACAGGGCTTGGAGCAGCCTGGGATGGTGGAAGGTCCCTGCCATGGCAGGGGTGGCGCTGGATGGGCTTTGAGGTCTGGTCCATTCTGGGACTCCTGGAGATATCAGGGTGTTCCAATGGCTCTTTCCTGTCCAGCTCCAGTGCTCTCCGTCCCACCAGGACCAATCCCCTCCAGATCAAAGCCCCCCAGCCCAGAGCAGTGAGGACACACGGGAAGGTCTGGACAGGAGCCAGGCTGGGGAGAGTGGAGCAAAGTCTGGATAAAGCTCATGGAATGCTGATGCCTTGACTTGTTTGGCCTTCTCTTCCTGCAAAAGTCTGTTTGAGGTATGTTCCACCTGTCCATGGATTGGGATCCTGTCCATGGATTGGGATCCCAAGAGAAGGGAGAGTGGAAGAGCCTGGCAGGAGCTGTGTGAGCATCACCTGTCCATGGATTTGGATTGGGATCCTGTCCATGGATTGGGATCCCAGGAGAAGGGAGAGTGGAAGAGCCTGGCAGGAGCTGTGTGAGCATCACCTGTCCATGGATTTGGATTGGGATCCTGTCCATGGATTGGGATCCCAAGAGAAGGGAGAGTGGGAGAGCCTGGCAGGAGCTGTGTGAGCATCACCTGTCCATGGATTTGGATTGGGATCCTGTCCATGGATTGGGATCCCAGGAGAAGGGAGGGAGGAAGAGCCTGGCAGGAGCTGTGTGAGCATCACCTATCCATGGATTGGGATTGGGATCCCGGGAGCTGGGAGAGAGGAAGAGCCTGGCAGGAGGGCTTTGCCTCGCTCCACATCTCTGTGCTGAAAAGCAACACCTGCTGAGATGAAACCCTCTGGCTCCTTTCCCCTTCTCCAAGGCAAACACAGACAGTTCCATTCCCACTCCCAAGAAATCCATCTTCCAGCCTTTCCCTGGTTTTGTTCTATTTTTTTCCCTGGTGTGCTTTGTTCTATCCAGGGCCACAGAGCTTGGATGCCTTTTCCACCTCACATTGAGCTTTGGATGCTGCCTTTTCCTCTTCTGCCTCCATAAAGAATAACAGTGGCCCTTGTGTTTTCCCTGGATCGTGGGCTGCTGGAAAGCAAAGGGAAGCTTGTGTCTGGAAGAGGAGGGCAGGAGGATCCTTTTCCCCAGCAGAGCTCTTTGGCCTCCTCAAGCCTTCATGGTGAGCAACAAATTGCCCTATAAAAATTCTCCTCTTGAGTTTTATTTTTCTAAGGAGCAAGGCCCAGCTTGGAAATTTGGGATTTAAATGTCCTACTTTTTTACTGGACAGCAAATCCAAGAGAAAAAGGCTGAAATCCAACGGGTTCATCAGATTCTGCCACTCCCTGAAAAAAAAGAAAGAAAATCAGGTCCTTGTGTTCAGACCGAGAGAAGAAAGACTGGGGAGATACCTGAGCATCCCCTTTTCACTCCTTTTTCCCTTCTTTCCTGATCCAGCCTGGCTCTGTGGACAACTTCCAGGGAAACGTGTGTTTGGGGCTCTCTAAGATGCCTCAAAAAATCTCCAGAGGTTGGAATGACACAGACCCTCCCATTTTAGTGATTTCTACCCCAATTATAAATAATTGCTAAGCAGAACTTTCTTTCAGAAAGGAATTTCTTCGTCTTTCAACCTCTGGGCTCTGGTTCCAGCTTGGATTATCTCCTAAAAAGGAAGCTTCAAACCACATCCTCCTTTCCCTGTTGGATCCACTTGTGGTTTCCAATGACCTTGGGGATGCTGAGGAACCTGGGATGGTGGGAAGTGTCCTGCCCATGGCAGGAGGCTGGAACAGGATGATTTTTTAGGTCCCTTCCAACCCAAACCATTCCAGGATTCTACGCTGGAACCATTGGGCAATATTTTGGCCTTTGGACCTTGAGCTGGGAGTCACAGGGGTTTTAAGGGATTTGAAATCTGTGCCTGAAATTTGTGCTTGGCGTCACTCTCTGAGCTGAGAGCTTTGAGCTGGGGTCATCCAGAGCAGCTTTCCTGGGATCTGAGGCACCAGTTCCCAACAATATCCTTCCCAGCTGGTCTTCCACGCCCAGGGAAGCCCCATCCCCTCTTATTTCCTTAAACACATCAGCCTCTCTCAGTCCTGGGCCGCGAGTCTGCCCCAAAGTGGGGCCAAAACTGCTCTGATTTTTTTTTTCTCGGTGGCAAAGTCGGAGCTGCGAATCCAGGGCGGAGGATTTGGGACGGGCAGGGTCGGGAACAGCATCCTCTTGGCCACAGGAGCACCTTCAGCTGCACAGAGCATCGGAGACAAATGACCTGGAGGAAGCGTTTCCTGAGCCGAGGGCTCTCACCCGCGAGCTCCCTGCTCCCAGCAGAGGTCAGGAGTTGAAAAATGAAGAAGAAAGGAAAAGAGATAGAAAGATCCATCTTCCCCCACAAAATCCCCAGAGCAGGGGGCGTTTGGAAGTCATTTTTCAGCGGGCTGAGAGCTGCTTCTGGCCCTTTAGCAGGCATTATTCTCTCCTCAAAGCTCATGGATTTGGATGTTGGGAAGTGTTTTCCTCACAAGGGAAGAGGAGCGTTACCCTGGGTGCGGGGCTGAACTTCCACATTCTGGTTTGTGTTTTGGGCTAAGAGGGAGCCAAATTCCCACTGCAAATTGCTCTGCTCCTCGGAATTCCAGGATTTTAAAGGCATTGGGGCTCAGATGCAAAGAGAAACGAGTGGTTTGGATTCGATGGGACTCATGCACAGGGATAATGCAAGGAGAGGAAGGAGAGTTTCAGCCTGGCTAAAGGAAATCTAAATAAAATTCCTTTCTGGAAGGAAGTCAAGAAAATTATTTTCCTTCTGCATTTCTGTCTCTTCTTCTGGCTTATAAAAACACCTTGGCTGGGATATTCCACCAACTCTGCCTTTTATGAAAAACCCCTGCTCAGGCCGTGCAGATTTCACGCTGTTCCATGAAAGTAAAATTTTATGACCAGGAGCTGAAATTAGGCAGGAACTTTTCCGTTGTTGTTTGTTGTCGTGGCATGGATTTTGTTGGTAGTCAAGAAGGTTTGTTCATTTCTGCTTTTTCTACAGCACAGCCAGGTCTGAGCTCTCCGGGGTTTTTTGGGATGCTGCTCCAAACAGGTGCTGATGTTGGGAAGCTGAGCAAGGGCTGGGTGATGCCTTCCCTTGGAGCAGGAAGGGTTCTGGGCTCCCTGAGGACAGATGTGTGGGAGAGCAAATGTCCCACTGCAGGGGACACGGGTGACAGGTCTGGAACAGCCTCAGGGGGTGACAAAATGACTGCGACAAAGTGGGAGTTATTCCCCGCTCCCCTCTGGAAATCCAGAGCCTGTGGATCACAGCTTGCCCTGAGCCCACATCCAACAGCAGCTGCTTCTCGGCTGGCGAGTGCCAGCAGGCTTTTTATGCCATTTCTCACTTGAAATGGAGCACTTCTGTTTTTCCACTAATTCCTCCTCCTCTGCTAAAAAAAAAAATCCTATGGAAAGGAGGGGAAAAAAAACATTCTAAAAGGTCACTTGGTCCTTCTTTCTTGGGTGAGTTCCAGTGACCCTGAGGGGTTGTGACATCTGAAGGGGTTAAAGGAGAGTTAGACAGAGGGTTAGATACACAGGGTTAGATAGAAGTCAGAACCATTAATTCCAGTGGTTTCCATCTCCAGCATCCATCCCTGCATCCCCTGGGACAGATTCAGAGCCCCTTGGCTTGGTGGGAACGGAGACATGGGACCATCCCACCCACCCCAGCTGTGACTCCAGGCTGGGCTCCTCTCCCTACCCAGCTCCTCTGGAGGATCATCCCAAGGGATTCCAGGGCATGGATCTCCTCTCCCTGCCCAGCTCCTCTGGAGGATCATCCCAAGGGATTCCAGGGCATGGATCTCCTCTCCCTGCTCAGCTCCTCTGGAGCAGCACCCCAAGGGATTCCAGGGCATGGATCTCCTCTCCCTGCTCCAGAGACACCCCGGTTGGGATGGGGGATGCAGGTCAAGCCCCGTCCCCTTCGTTTCCTCCCGGCCCAAACGTCTGCGCAGCCTCGGCAGATTTACAGGGCAGCCGTGAGCATTTCACCAGCTCTTCATTAATAACGCAGCCAGAAAAAAAGGGGCAGCCTTTCTTTCCAAGGCCTCTCCGAGCCCGGGATAATCCCAGGAGGGATTTGGCTGCCCCCAACAGAGGGTTTAGTGGTGGGCAACGCTTCGCAGCCCCTTTGTCGGAGCGGGGCCGCTCCCCCAGCATCAAAGCGGGAACGGAGGCTCCGGGATGGGCTCTCCATAAATCTCTCCCCTCTAATCCTGCCCTTCCCACCGGCTGCAAACTGGGGGAAGCTGGAAGGGCAGGCTGGACCGGGCAGGACAAAGCTTTAACCCTTTGTGCTTTGGGGGAATCTCCTTGGGAGCAGAAGAGGCTGTGGGTGGGAGGAGAAGCAGGTTCGGGTTGTGCTCAGCAATCAAAGCCCAGGGGCAGATCAAGGAGCTCCTCTGGAAGTTTGCTAATTCCAGCTCTGGATATAAGGAATAAATCTGGCTGCGTTAGCATCACTTCAAGCTACTTAAGCCATAAATGCACAACTCTGAGGGTGATTTTGCACCGACGCCTTTGTCAAGGCTGGGTTTTGTTAGACTGGACTGACCCCGTCCTATTGTGCCACCAGCTCCTTGCTCGTGAAGGGATTTTTTATGCTCCCAGTGCCACTGGAGGTCAGGAACAGGAACCAGTCCAGCAGCGATGATCACCTGAGGCTCACAGCTGGGAGCAGACCCTGTGTGTCAGGGGGATTCCCACCTTCCTGGCCCTGTTCCCATAAATACTCCCAGTCTGGGATATCTCCCTGCCCAAGAGAGGGACAGGAGCAAGCCCAGGGCAGGACTGGGGCAGTGAATTCGTCTCTTCCTTCCCCCATCTCCATCTTTCAGGCACCGAGAGCTGAACTTTGTGTCCGTGTGGCCATAAAAGCCCGCGGGTTTTTTCAAGGCAGCTTTCCAGCAGCGATGAAAGGTCCTGCAGCGGGCAGAGGCTGCTCTGGGAATGGAACAAATTGTGGGTTTATGGCTCCCGTGTGGCAGGGGGGGCTGTAAATCTCCCAACTTTTAACGCATCTGTTCTTTTCTGAGCAGGCTACCAACGGCTCGAGGAGGAGAGGGAGAAATATCCGACATTTCCTGACATCGGCTGCCCTCGGGAGTTCCTCAGGAAGGTTTTTAAAGGAATATTTATGGATGATCCTGGTGAATCAGGCCCTAAAAGGTACCGAGAGAGGGCTGGTGTTCATTAACATTTGGGAACTGTGCATTGAGGATTTCCCTGTGGAGGGGCAAAAGAAATGGAGTGAAAGTGAAGGAGCTTTCGAGTTAATCCCGTTCTTCTTTCAGGTTATTGTTGTTGTTAAAAATCAGAACCTTATTTTTGATGAAGGGGAAAGAAATACTGAAAGTCCATTTTCGATATGGTTTTCCTCAAAAATTTTTTTTCCAGAATTCCATACTGAGAAAAATAACAGATCTTTGACTGTGACTTGTGAAATCCCTCAGAGGTTACTCAGTATTAATTACTCTGGGATTAGGAAATAGGAAAATTAGCACAGGAGGAGGGGTGGCTTGGTGGAAGAGCGTCCTGGGGTTCTGCCTTGCAGTGCCTTTTCCTAAGGCCTTGAGTCGCTTAAAAACCTCTTTAAACTGAGTCATGAGAAAGTTCCTCAGAGTTTGAGCATGAGGAACTCCTCCCAGATTTGTCCTTTCTGGAAAGTGCTATTGGAACAGATTTATTCAATGGATCCACAATGAACATAAGGCCCCACGTGTCCTCTGTCCTGTTCCTTTCAGTGCCCTGTCTCCAGGTTTATCTGAGTGTGCTAAGAGTTAACCAGAGAAGAAGAAAATTCCGGTGTTTTGCCTAAAAATGCACAGATCCCTCCTCAAAGTCTGAACTCCTTGGCATTTTTGCTGGGGCTCTGCTCCTCCTGCTCTCAGAAGGGACCACTTTTCTGTGCCTCCCACAGCATTTCCCTGGGATCTTTTAGTCCCGGCTGGGTGGGTGGGCGCAAATTGCTGCTGGATGGGACACAGGGACAGCAGTGGTGACACTTCACTGATGTCACCTCACTGATGAACCTCAGCGGCCACCCGGGCATGAGGGTCAGCGGGCAGAGCCCCCGGAACTGCTGCCTTTGGGTCTCCTTCCATCCCTGGGATGATTTCAGAGGGACAGAGGCTCTGCAGGAGGCAGCTGGAGGTGCAGGGCTGTGCACCCTCAAGGACTCCAGCGAGGATTTCCCGGGAGAAGCAGCTGGGCCGCTGCTCTTTTTCAGGGCTGATGTGCAAAATTCCAGCAACAACCAGGAAGTCAAAATAAATTCTTCCTTCTCCTCACAAGCTTTGGAGCTGTGGTACCTCAGGTGCTCCTACACGGGGGCGATGGCAGCCAGAAGGACTTTGTTGAGCGTTTTCATCCATGAAAAGATGCTTGGATTGGGCTCTGCTCTGCTCTGGGTGCTCTGGGCACGAGGCAGGAGGTGAAGAGCTCAGCCCAGGAAGAGCAAACCTTTTTATTTTTTCCCACTGGGCAAAAAAAACCACCAGGGTTTTCTGTCAGATCAGGGTCCCAGGCAGGAACACCAGGATCTTCTGTGAGATTGGGGTCCCAGAGAGGCACTGGGCAGAAACAGCAGGATTTTCTGCTCTGAGATGAGGGTCCCAGGCAGGAATATCAGGATTTTCTGCCCGATGAGCTGAGCTGCAGCTGCTCTGCTCCATCCTCGGGAGAGTGGGACAAGGAGGGGATGCAGAGGCTCGATGACTTCAGCAGCAGGACAAGGACAGGCTGGTGTCCAGCTGATCCTTGTGAAACACCCTCTGGAGCGTGCTGGGAGCCCCTCCCAGCCCCGAGTGTGCCCGGCCACCGCGGCCTCCTCGCTCGAGTCACTTCTAACCCAATACTGGCTTCTTACCACAGGCATGGAAAAGGAGTTTTTTGCTCCTCAGTGACCTCACGAATCCAAAGACACTGCCAATTCTCCATCCATCTTGGCATTTAAAACATCAACACCTCCCTCCCAAATGAGAAGGGAGTCAAAGGTCCTGTGCTTCCCTGTGCCCTTTGCTCTCCCTCCGACCTGAGCTGGGGATTGGCCTTTAGGGAAGCCCCCTCTGCTCCACTAAACTGGATTTGCAACTGTGGCCTTGTGATCCTGCACCCAGAGCTGCAGAGGGACTGGAGCAGCTCTGGGGGAGGGCCCTGGGGATCCTTGGGTTTGTCACTCCAGCTCCGGAGCTGCTTTGGGACGGCTGGGTTTGGTCCATGGCTGTGCATTCCCAGTCCCTCG
The DNA here is from genome assembly GCA_013390105.1 of Tichodroma muraria. Lineage (NCBI taxonomy): Eukaryota > Metazoa > Chordata > Aves > Passeriformes > Sittidae > Tichodroma > Tichodroma muraria. Next base: position 25,962 of record WAAG01054354.1, on the reverse strand, counting down.
GAGTGGGTGCTCCAGCTCTTCGCCCACGACTCCCACGTGTTCCCAACATCCCTGCTCAGATGAAAGCTCCGTCTCTCTCTCCCCTTCTCGCTGACACTCTGCCTGGAACTTGCACAAACCCTGCCCAAAAATAACCCTGGCACCTCTCCCAGCCGTGGGCGTCAGGGCTCCTGCGGGGGACGGGGACGGCTGAGATCTCACTCCTTTCTCTGGCACATTTTGGTCACCTCCGGCACCTCTCTGGTACCAAACTGACTAAGTTCCCCTCTTTTCCAGCTTTTGCCTCCTCTCCCGGGCTCACCTCTGCCCCTTGGGGGTCTCTGGAAGCCCAAAGGGTTTTCTTGGCACTGCATGGCACAGACAAAGCTGTAGAAGTGGCCAATAAACCCAGGGAGTTTTCCTCACTTTGCTGCTTCCTTTGGGATGACATGAAGATGCAGCAGAGAGGACAAGGCTGGGATCCTGTTCTGTTTGTTCCCTGGCCTGTGGGTAATTTTTCCTCTGGTGTGAGAAGAGTTTTGAGAATTTTTTTTTTTACGAAGGAAAACAGAGGGATAATGGCCACAGGTGCTCGTGGGCTCTTCCTGGGGTCCTTGCTCTGGGAAGCAGCCCTTAGGTCTGGGATGGATAATCAAAACTGGGGGGAAAACCAAGGGCCTGCTGCCCAGCTGGTGCAAATTGGCCAAATTCTTAAGATTTTAATGAGTTTGACCCCCAGGGTCACCTGTGTAACTCCCTCACATGCTCCTGGGGGGAGGCATTATAAGGAGAAGTGGAAGTTTTTCCTCTCGGAAATCTTTCCACCTTCTCTGTGTGGAAGGGAAGCTGAGTCCCAGCTGATCCAGGCAGGTTGGAAGCGCTTTGAGACAAGGATTTGGCTTGGCTCTGTGGAAGGGTGGAATATCTTCCTATTTAAGTACATAAATCACAGGCAAATGTCCCGAAATGCTGGGAATGAGCCTTGAGAGCAGCCTGTGCCACAGGGAAACAGCAGCAGGAGAGGTTCAGGAGGGCTGGAAAGGCAGCCCTGGCTGTGCTCTGAGGAAAATTCCCTGTCCTGGAGGTCTGCACAAGCCCAGGACCCACCTGCAGTGCCCGAGGGGCGGCCAGAGCCTCCCGGGCTGGGGACGGCCCTGCCAAGGGACATCCTCTGAGGTGAGTGCTCGGGGGGGGCCCTGACCCAATTTGAGCCATGGGGACCCCCGTGGCCAGTGCTGACTTGTGTTAAACCAGCTGCAATCCGGCTTTTCTCCCTCCCCTGGGAAAGGCTGTTGATTGCCTGGGCTGGTGGTGGGAAGCAGGAGCCCTTCCCTCTGGCTGGGAACCTCCTCTCTTGGCCAGGGCTTTGTCTCAGGCCAGCCTCGGCCCTTCTCTGGATTAATTTAAGATGCTGAGAAGTGCGAGGTTTGGGGGTGGGAGATGCTGTCTAAAACTTGTTTGGAGGCCTGGCTGGATAAATCCCCGTGGAATTTAATTTAACCGAGCTGACACCAGTATGAATCACGGCAGCATTCCCAGCTCTTGGACACTTCCTACCAACTGCCTGCAGGGCTCCTGCTTTATCAAGGGAAGACTAAAAGCATCTCAAAGCTATTAGAGTCCTAAAATAAGAGTGGGTTGGGTTTTTTTGTTTTAAATTTCACTGAGGTAAAAAACAACATCTGTTATAAAAATCTCCTGGCCAGGGGCAGAGGGAGCGGATCCCACTTATCAGGGTTTGGCTGGTGGAGGCTGGAAGTGCCTCAGCCCCGTTATCCCAGCGTATCCCAAAGCCATGCCTCATCTGTCTGCAGGCTTAGATGGACACAGAGAGGCTGGAGAAGTCAGGATAAAAGAAAGGACAGAGGGAATTTGATGGAAAGAGGAAGGAAATGAAAGAAAGGCTTCCAGGAAAGGGAAGGAGACAACGCTGTATTTATAAATACTGGGTTTAAGTGAAGGCTCTGGGACACAGTCAGGCTGTTCCACAATGAAATCCATGAGGTAGCTGTCTGTTCCCGGGATTTAACTGAAGAGTGACATCTCTTCAGAGGCAGGAAAGTGGTCAGGAGTAAGCATGAAACATGTAAGATGGCAGAATTCAAAAGGATAAACATTATTTGATACCTTATTTATAGGGCACCACAGGGGAAAGGTAAAGGTTTCAGAAAAGAAAGAAGCACTTTAATTTTATCTGGAGATTTTCCAACAATAAAATCTAATCCATCATTCTCCGTGTGTGACTGCTCTTAATGAAAATTTAGAGGCTGTGAGTGAAATTTAGAATTCCCAGGGGATGCTATTAGGAAGATGTCTAGCAGCTATGCAAAACCTGTTAGATCAGAGCCCTGCCAGAGGCCGGCCAGGGCTGCAGCGTGGAAAGGACACCTCGGAATTCGGGGAGCCGGGGCCCCACCAGCCTCTCCTGGTGGGATTCCTCGGATGGACGCTCATCCCAGGGCTCCCCTCGGGATCGGGGACACCAAGATCCAGCCACGGCAGCTGTGTTGATCCCAAAAGAGAGGGATTTGGGCCGTTTGTTTTTTACCCAAAGCACCTCACGGTGCTGGGAGTTGTTGATTCCTCTCATGCGCTCCCCAGGATTTTTAACTGGTCCCAGTTAAGAGCTCTCAAGAGAAGCAGAGAAAATTTAATCAGAGAATGCTGGAGTGCTTTTAGGGTGGAAGGGAATTTTAAAGCTCATCCAGTTCCAATCCCAACACCCTCCACAATCCCAGCATGCTCCAAGCCCCATCCTTGGACACTTCCAGGGATCCGGGGGCAGCCCCAGCTTCTCTGGGAATCTGTGCCAGGGCCTCCCCACCCGCCCAGCCAGGAATTCCTTCCCAATATCCCATCTAAACCTACCCAAGGTGGCTCCAAGGCACGTCCAACCTGGCTTGGGACTCCTCAGCCCATCTTGGAGCTGCACAGAGCCACTAAGTGCCTCTCACCCCTACTCATTTCCAATCCTCTGCACTTTATTTTTAATTAAAGCAGATCACCAGACTGTTTCCAATAGTTTCGAGTGGTCAAAAAGGGGCTTCGATTATAAAGACAATAATGTTCAATTATTGAAGGGCCTGCATGTACATCATGAATCAGTTTAATACCAAAGCCACTGCCAATTATTCAACTGATTCAAAATGAGACTCCATCAGAAAATGTTAAATCAAAGGATAAATCTGTCCCGGGCAAGGCTTTAGTAATCAAATTCTCTCAAAGCAGAAAAGGCTTTTTTAAAAGCAGAGGGGAAGAAAAGGTTACAGCATAAGCCAGACATTAAACAGTAATGCCAGATGTTAAGCAGTTGACTGAAATTATTGGCAACTATCAAATGCAAGATACTACTGGGTGCAGAGCTCTGCCACCAGGTTTGTAACCTGGGCAATGGGCTTAAGTATTCCTGTCATTTTCTGCCTATGGATAAGAGGCAATTTGAATTATAGAATAATAACCTCCTAATTTTCAACAGATGAGCATCAGCCTCCTGCAACATCAAAAACCAAGCCCAAGTATAATGTGGAACCTTCAAGGAGAGATGGTTTCAAATTCTGTAATTCTGTTGGGTCTGTGGAATTAAGCACGAGGCACTGCTGGGAGCCCTGTGCCTGCAGACAGCAGAAGGCACCTTGAGAATTCCTAAAACGCAGAACAAAACACCCTAAAAAGGGTTCACAGATTTTCACGTCAATCTTTTCTACACCAAAATTTACTTTATTTCAGTTTTTCCGTGGATTTCTGTGCTGGAGAAATCAGCACTGGATCACTTGGAGCAGGTACTGCCTGCCCATGTGGGGATCTCAATTTCTTGGGTGGCTCTGCCTTTTCCCCCTCTCCATCCCACCCCATCCCACCCCAGATCCCCCTTCGTGCTGCTTTGCCCAGCAGCATTTGGGGGCCTGCACTGGTTTCTTGTGCAGCACGTGGGCTCTGAGATCCTTTAGAACTCCAGCCAGGTGTCCTGCACCAACCCCTGCTGTGGCATCAGCGACTGCTGCCACCCGTGGGGGAAAAATGGGATCTCCTGCTCGGGCCAGGACCTGGGGAGTGCCCCATTCCCAAGGGATGGGGCAGGGATCTTTGCCCAGCAGGACACCGAGCACCTCCTGCCCTGCAGGATGAGATCTGCTCTCTCCCCACGCTCACTTTGGGGGGTGTCAGAAGTAACTTCTGTAGTGGCAGGACAAGGGGCAAGCTGAAAGAGAGGCGGTTTAGGTGGGATATTGGGAAGGAATTCCTCCCTGGGAGGGTGGGCAAGACCCAGCACAGGGTGCCCAGAGAAGCTGTGGCTGCCTCTGGATCCCTGGAAGTGTCCCAGGCCAGGCTGGACGGGGCTTGGAGCAGCCTGGGATGGTGGGAGGTGGTGGGGGTGCAATGGGATGGTTTTTAAGGTCCCTTCCAACCCAAACCCTTCAGTGATTCCGTATTTCTTTGAACGGAGCTCTCCACGGGCACACGGACAGCCCCGGCCTGTCCCACTGTAACAAATTGTCCCCCACGCCTGCGCTGAGGCTGAACCAACAAAACTCAGCTTTTGCTCAGACGAGCCAAACCCCACATTTGCTTTAATCCTGAATATTTTTCTCCTTCTTTTTCTCCCTCCTTCCTTGCTGCAGAGCTGAGAGCGTGGACAGCACGGCTGGATTTGTTCCTGCCTCGGCACCGGCAGGAGCATCCCAGCTCCAAGGCTGGAGGATGGGCGAGGAAAGGGTCAGGACACATCCCCCCGACTGCAAGCAGAAGAAAAATGTTGGCAGAGCAAAGCTTGCCACAGGAAGAAAAGGTTGTCCTGGCCGTTCATATTCCTCCACATGGGGTGAGTAAAACTGTCGGTCAGACCGAAGCGTCTGATGCACAGAGGGGAATAAAAACTCATTAAAGGGCCAAAAGGAAACCCTATTAAAATATCAAATATAAACCGGAGGAGACTTGATCACCCAAGTGCTGGGGGAGTGTCAGGGCTTGAATGAATCTGACTTTTTTTTCCCTGAAAGCAGAGGAAATGCGTTTTGTGGAAAGCCAGGTGGGATGAGGGGCAGGTAGGGTGTCAAAGAGCACTGATAATATTTCAGGGCCCCGCTCGGAGCTGGGAATACGGAGGGGATTTATCCGGTTTTCGGCAGGGAGGAGAGTGCTGGCAGATTTTTGAAGGAATTCCAACGAGGTTCAGACTCATCTGGTTCTTAAATCGAGAGCTCTTGGCCGCCACTGTGCCGAGGCAGGAGCATCTCCACTCCTCATTCCCGGGACACAGCCTGGCTCGGGAATCAGCGCCGGTGGCTCCGCGTGATTCTCCTGCCCTGGCCTGGCTGTTGTCCTGCTGAAAAGCCAAAAAAAGAAAAAGAGCATTTCATGTGTTCTGAACTACCCAGAGAACCATCCTTCTCGCAGCATCTCGCTTCTGCTTTATGTGGTCTTGGGAGAGGAAAGAAATTACAGGGGGAAGGAGCAGAGCGAAACATTTTCTTCCAAGCACTAAAATCTGTGTTAGTCCTGTCAGTGCTGGAAGGGATGGAGCCTGATTTCCAATGGATTCGTGCCTCAGGGCTGATGGACTTTTAAGTCAAACTGAACTGGGGTTCTGTCAGGCTTTCACCCCTTCCTAAACACCAGGAAAACCACGTGGGGGGGGAAAGAACAGGATTTATACATCACAGAGAACAGTTCTTGCCTGGTCAGCCACTCAGAGTCCTTTTTCTGAGGGGTTTTCTCCTGTGTGGACCCATAGGTGTGAAGGCTTTTCCATGGTTTGGGAATGTTTGTCCCATTTCTTCCTGGATTTGAAGGTTTTGGGGTTTTTTAGACTCAGAGAAGGCATAAATGGTTTTTTTCTCGCACACATCTGTTAAACACATTACCTTTGGGATTTGGAACTGTTGCCCCGTTGGTTGAACTCGGCACCAGAACTCAGGAATGACGTTGGGATAAGATTGTGAGGGGAACATCACTGGGCCATCAGCCCAGAAATTTCATTCCCTCACAAAATCAGGGTTCAAGTGAAAGCTTGTTCCTAATTTCGATGGAACAGACCCCTACTGCCAGTCCTGAGCTTCCCCCATTTCCCTCGCTCTGCTCCCATTTCCCCCCCGCACTGTGAGGCACGTTCTTATCCCAAGCCTTCCTCCTGAATCCAGGGGTCTTTTGGACACCTGGGCTGGTTTCCTTCCATCTCAGCAACACCAGGGCACAAACAGGGCCTGTGGTTCCTTCACAGACACATCAGAATCACCTAAATCCTGTTTCCTCCTGAAACCTGAGCTGCTCCCACCCAGCAAAGCATCGAGGAGCTCTCCAAAGGAGAAAAGGGGGGACAACAACCCCACAACCTCATGGAGAAAGCTTGAGAACCCCACAACTCTTTCCCAAAAACTCAGTTCTAAGAACCTCTTTTCCCTTTCCAGCTCTGAACATCATTTTTGGGGCCAAACACGCCCAAGAGGCGTGACAGGAGTCAGCTGGGGTGGGCTCAGCTGCTGGATTAGCCCAGATGGGATTGGAGATTTCTATCCTCAGAGCCTTTTCCAGTCCATTGATCTATCCCAAACCTTTCACCAGGTACAAATTTGCAGCAGAATGAAGCAAATGGGACGTGGAAAATGTTTTTGAACAGATGTTTTAATGGTCTGTTTGCTGTTGTGGTCAGAGAGAAATTCCTTTCAACTACAGGAGCTGGTGGGAAGAATCCCACTCCTCTGGCCCTCAGCTGCTCACTCCCAGGAAATGGGAATTCCCATTAATCAATGAGAATCCCACTCCTCTGGCCCTCAGCTGCTCATTCCCAGGGAGCTGAAGTCTCCAGGTAATGTCCCAATCCTGGAAGCAGGGATGTGGGAATCACCTGTCAAATCTGTTTGCATTTCCAGCTGTGCTTTGCCATGTTTCTGGCACTTCCCTGGGAGGGTGGGGAGGCCCTGGCACAGATTCCCAGAGAAGCTGGGGCTGCCCCTGGATCCCTGGAAGTGTCCAAGGCCAGGCTGGACAGAGCTTGGAGTGCCCTGGGATGGTGGAAGGTGTTGGGATTGGAACTGGATGAGCTTTAAGGTCCCTTCCACCCCAAACCATTCTGATTGTTTCATTCACCCAAGACTCTCTGATTCCATGATGTCAGTCCCAGACCTCGAGCTCGGCCAGATCTGGGCACAAAACCCACCAGGGCAGAGCAGACCGAGCTCAGGCGATGTGAAATTCAATATTTTTACACCCACACCACTAAAAATAAGCTGCCGCCGCCAACTCTTCATCTGGAAAGAGAAACCACCGATGTCTTGGACAAGGCACAGCACTCAAGTCCTGCCCATATTTAGCCATAAGATCATCTCCCAGGACTTCACTGAATCGTGGGATCACGGGAGGGTTTGGGTTGGAAGGGACCTTCAAACTCATCCACTTCCAACCCCCTGTCATGGGCAGAGAATCAGGAATTTCTGCATGAGAGCGGGGTTTTAGAGAAAAATCTTCTGGCGGAGCGCCGGTTCTGCTGCTGTTATTTCTCCCTGCTGTCTCCACACTTCATTTCATCCCCCAAATCGCTGCGTTGAGTTTCCCAAGGTGGCTAAAACGGTGTCGTGCCAAGGAGGCAGCAACAGGGAGGGAATCCTGTCTTTAAAAAATGCCCCACGCAGCTGAGATCAGGCCACCTATTCAGGTGTCAGGTTTAGATTTTGTCACTGTAAGCACAGAAACTTGAAACATTTTTGCCTGAATGTGTTGAAAGCCATGAAGACATCAAAGATTATTCATGGAATAAAAATTCATTTGCAGGAAGAGGGATTTTTTTTTTTTTTTTAATGTATCAATATTTCAGGCAGGGCGTGCAGTTGCTTGAAGGGCAAGGTGATCATATTCTGAGTGCTGATTAAATAGTTCCTGATATTAAGGATATCAGGAATTAAAGGTATCAGGACAATTAATTTTTAAGATGTAACCATGGAATAGAATCCCAGAATGGTTTGGGTTGGAAAGGACATTAAAGACTGTCAAGTTTCAACCCCCTGCTATGGGCATCTTCTGCTTAAGTCAAATTCCTTCCTAGATTTTCTTTAACTGATTATTATTAGTGAAAAATTCCCTCACAGTCAGTCCTCAAACTTTCCCTCCCAGGTGCTCTAACACCATCACTTTGCTGAACAATTTTAACCTCTGCTCTAGTTGCCCTGAACACCAGAAAATATCTTTATTTTACTCACAGGTTGGCTTTCTCCCTTCGAAAACTCGATTCCCTGCGCCAGCAGCACATCAAGACATCAGAGCTTCCCCTCTCCAGCTCTCCCCGGTTCAGAATTCCCTTTTTTTTTGAGCCCTGTGCGGAGCTCTGGTACCATCTAGTGTTACTGGGGGAAGCCTCAGCTGCTGGATGCGGCTTTTCAGGGCTGATGTCGCGACAGAAGGTGGCGATAGGGGCGAGGGGACAGCGGCACATCTCCTCCTCTCTCTCCGGCAGCGCGGCTCGGCGGGGGCAGGTCCAGCGGGACTGGGAGGGGAACGTGACGGATAAAATTCCCTCTTTTCCAGTTTTAAGAGTTTAATATATGAAAAGGTAGAACATTAAAAAATACAGGAGTGTATTGGCTAGGCCAGTAGACACTTCTTGCTTTGACAAGCAGTCTTTTTATACTACTATCATATTAATTCTGGTAATTAGTAATATCAGATTATTATCATATTAACCACTATTATTTCATTGAATGATTTTGCAGCTTTATTTTGGGCTCGTTAACTGCAATTTTCTTCAGATTTTTGCAGCCTTTGCAGTTTCAAAGTCGTGGACGTCGGCAGTTTCGGGCGTTTTTCTGGTGATTTTTTGGTGCTGCTTTAAATTTGGTACTTTTCCTTCTGTGTTTTTTTCTGCTTCTGCTGTCTTGGATATGTATTTTGCAGCAGCAAGTCTATTTTAAAATATATATTTTGCCAGCTCGTTTCTTGTAAAGGCCTTGCTTTCTTATTTGCATTGTGTATAAGTTGTTATAAATTTTCTGTATTTAAAAGCAGTTTAAAATTTGTATTAATTATTTTCAAAAAATTATAGTCTTATAACTATATCAAATAAATTGTAGCAAAAGCCAACTACTACAATAACTTTTTACTTTTTATAACAGGAACAACCCAGAATCCCAGAATCAGGGAATATCCTGAGTTGGAAGGTCCTGGCCCTGCACAGAACCATCCCCAATGTTTAAATGGTAATACAGTTACTGATTTTTGTATTTATAGATTAGCTTTTGTAAGTTATTATTGATTATAAAGATTTTGATATAGTATAATTTCATTTTTTAATTGTTTTTGATGCAGTATAATTTGCTAGTTTTTGTATTACAGTTTATATAAATAATAGTGTGATATAGTTTATGTATGATATTAAAATAAAGACTATATGTTATTCCGTATTTTTATTTGTGTAACTTAAATAATGATGTAAAACAGTTATGCCGATTTAATGCATTTGTAGATTATCTAAATGACAACAGTAATACAAATTAGGACACTAAGAGAAACATTTATTATTGACTTTTTAGTTAGCAAAAAAAGTGTTAAAACGAGAGTTTTAAAAATAAATAAAATATATTAATTTATGATAACATATGAAAACTAAATAAAATAAAATATGCTGCTCCTATGGCTTCACCGCAAGGTACCACCTTTGTCTCACTCCTTTGGCTGCTCTCTCATAGCTTGTTATCTTCTATTTTGGTGACCAAAACTGCTCAAAATATTCGAGGTGAGGCCAACCCCAGTGCAGAGTGTGGTGTGGGGGGGTCTTTCACTAATGAAAAATGTAACTAATTTTCTGTAAGAACTAATCAGGTCCTGGCAAAATGGCTGGGGGGGGGGGGGGTTACCCGGAATTTAA
>WAAG01054354.1:0-15067 GCA_013390105.1 Tichodroma muraria | reverse complement strand
GGTTGGGGCTGCTGGGGGCGGGTGGAGCGTGGGGTGAGGAGGGACGGGGAAGGAGTGGGATATTAAAGGAAGGGGCATTGGTCCGGTTTCAGCCGCCCGACTGTCACAGGCGGCTTCTTGCGTGAGTTAAAATCCTTCCTAGATTTTCTTTAGCCGATTGTTGTCGGCGAAAAGTCCCCTCCGAGTCGGTGCTCCCTCCCAGGTGCTGCAGCACCATCACTTGTTGTTTTGAGGCGGGGGGGGCTGAATTTGGGGAAGGGGAGAGGGACCAGGGGTGCTCTGCTGGGCGTTCCTGGTGTGGCCGGGTTAAGGGACAGCTGAACTGTTGTTAACAGGAGTTGTTATTGTGGAATTCTGCAATGGTTTGGGATGGGTGGAACTTTTAAAGCTCATCCTGTCAGCAAAATTAGGCAGGGATAAAAAAATACCCCCACTCCAGCACTACGTAGTGATAGAGAGTCAGGCTTTACTTCATTCTGGCCAGGATGCCTCGCTGAAAATATTCCACATGCTGATGGTTTTTTACTGGACATCTTGCAGATTTATATACACAAAGCAATTCCCATTCATCGGTCCCAAATTTAAAGCTGCATCATTTCCAGTAATCCAGTCCCACCCCTCGCCGTGGGCAGGGACACCTTCTGCTAGATCAGGGTGCTCCAAAACACGTCCAGCCTGGCTTTGGACACTTCCAGGGATCCAGGAGCAGCCACAACTCTTATGGGAACCTTTGCCAGGGCTTCCCCACCCTCCTGGGAAAGGGATTTATCCCAAAATCCCCTCTAACCATGCCCTGTCAGTGGGAACTCATTCCACAGCCAGTCCCATCAAACCCACCAGAACAGCAGCTCATCTCATATTTTAAATTTTTTTCTTTTTTTCTTCTCCTTATTTTCAGGGTTCTCTGAGCTCTGGATGGGAGCTCCAGTGGGTTTTGAGCTGCTGAGTGCGCTGAGGATGGAACATCTCTGCCTCTAGTGTAATTTACCCAGCAGAGAAGAGGAATTTGGGTCTCAGAGGAGTCTTTTTCTTCCCTTGTTGAGGAAAACACCTTAAAAGTGTGAATGGATGGTCAGTGCTACCCTGGCGGCTGCCAAGTAGTTCCAGTTTGGAAGCTGGTGGCCATGTGGCCGTCGGAAAAGGAGGAGGAGAACATAATCCTGATCAGTGATGATGATGAAGTGCAGTGCCCAGATGATGACGATGATGGGGACAGCACCCAAGGGAGCTCTGTCGTGTTTGTAGAGCCACAGGGTAAGAGCTGTTCCCTTGCTGCTGCTGGAGTTCCCTGAACGATTTGGGGAATAAACTGAATTAATTCTGTGTTATGCTTGAAATCTGTCCTTGTGCTGCGCAAGTGAATAAAACCAGGGTGAAATCCCCAGCTTGTAGGGATATCTTTGATGGCACTACTGTGAAGGATGCTGCTGTGTAGTTTTAAGATACTTCAAATTGAGCTCAGACTGGGCCTTTTCGATGTCAGCTGGGTCCTTTTTGATTTCGTATCCTCTGGTTTGATAAGTTTGTGGAAGTTTTGTGTGCTCAAAAATAAAAAAAAAATGTGCTTTAAAGTGTTCAAACAGTAAATGCCAGTAATTTCTAAGGAAGTCATAGCTACCTTTACGCTGATTTACACCTCGTACTCTCTTGCCTGCAGAGAAATCTCCCCTGGAAGAGAAGAAATCAGAAGAAATGGTGGATGAGGAAGGGGATTTGGTGGTTACTTACTGTAAGCAAGCAAATGTGATGCCTCACGCGAGACACGACTGCACCACGCACCCCTTTGAGTATGTCCAGGGCTGGGCAATCCCAATTGGGGTCCCAGTTCCCCCATTCAGCTTTGTAACAGCTGGGAGCAGCAGTAGAGCTGGGTCAGGGTGGGATTTCCCTGGATAAACCTTCTGGTTTTCAACCTTGCAGGAGAGCAGAGAGTGATACTTGCTTCCCCCTGGGAGAAAACGCAGATATTTGTGACCAGTGCTACTGCTACATCTGTGACAAACTGGCTGCTGAGGTAAGGACAGGGCACAGCTCGCAGGGGACAAAACTGTGGATCAAATGAGAGCTTTAGCCAAGCCCTGCCTTAGGCTCAGATTTTTGGCAGCAGCTCTGCTCGGGTGACTGCACCTAAATCTGGCACTGCGGCTCACAAGTTCTTAGGGACAGCAGGTCAGGTTTAGTATGAAATGAGTTATTTATTGAGTAGACAGGAGGGAACAGAGAAAGGGCTTTTAACAGGTATTTATTACACAGGATAAAAGGAAGAACTGCAGCAGGCTGCATAAAGCAGTGCACTGTAGGAAGGTATGCCTGTATTAAAGCTGGCAAAGAAATAATAGGATAGATTAGGAGTCAGTAATTCTACCCTCCCAAGAAAGGGTTAAGGGCTCTAAGAGAATAATACAGGAAATTTGATTAGCAGTTCCTCATAACTACTAGAAGTGTGGTTCTGTTGGGGTTTATTTCTAGTCCGGGCAGTTGTTGGAGTAAACATTCATTTATTTATATTACATGTCCTGTTTGCTTTAGGCACAAAGTGCATTTCATACAATGAGATTAAATCAGACATCTTTTTAATGATTTAGAGAAATGCCAGCTTTTTAACTCACTGGAGCTAGGAGTGGAGGGAATTGTGTGGGGGGGTGGTTTATTTGCTTGGACCTTTTGTGAATTTCACAAGAGTTTGAGCTGTGAGCAAAGTTGGGGTGAACATGCAAAGACAAGGCTCTGTTCTCAGTCTCCAGTGGGGAGGGTGCCAGCCCTGAGGGTCTCTGTGAAGGGCTCAGCAGTGACAGCTAAAAAAAAAAAAAAAAAAAATCAATAAGGGGCTTTTTTGCAATGGTTGCCATGATATCAAATTGCCTGTCGAAATATTGACTCAGGTGCAGGAAGGATGAAAGGAATTGTAACCCATCACTCAGTGCTGAGGGGAAAACACGAAAATCCAACCACCTCTCCCTTTTTTTGTATTTTCTGACACAGTGCCAGCTCTGGAGAGTCCCTTCCCTTTGCCACTGCAATGCCCACAACAAAAGCAACTTCTGGAAGGCGCAGAGGAACTTTGCCCTGGCCGGGGTCCTGGCCACCTTCAACCTGGAGCTGCTGGAGCTGGACACGGAGCTGCGGCACGGGGGTGGGTGCTGTGCCCCCAGGGCCCTGGGGCTGCTCAGGCCCTGCCCTGGGGAACAGCCTGGCTGCTCCACACCAATCCTTGGGGAGTTTTTAAGGAGCAAATTGCTGGGCCTGCTTTCTTTTTTTCCATGCTTGGACCAGGGATGGGTTTGCAGGTGCAGATTCCTGCTTTTCTCCGTCTGGGAGTCATAGAATGGTTTGGGGTAGAATGGAGCTGGAGGATCATCTCATTCCAACCCCTTTCCATGGGCAGGGACACCTCCCACTCTCCCAGGGTGTTCCAAGCCCTGCCCAGCCTGGCCTTGGGCACTGCCAGGGCAGCAACACTTCCCTGGGCACCCTGTGCCAGGGCCTCCCCACCCTCACAGGGAACAATTCCTCCCCAATGTCCCACCTAAATTTCCCCTCTTTCAGCAACAAAGCTTTCCTGACCAATAAAACTGTATGCAAACAATTTCCTAAATAATTTCGCATGGGGAATTTATTCTTTTGATTCTGAAAGAACATTCAAAACTCTCTATGTATTTTGTTGTTGTTGTTGTCTTGTCCCATAGGAGATCTCCTAGAAAAATTCATCAAGGATCTTTCTGTAGCCTATAACAAATTCCTGACAGGAGAAAGGATGTGTCCCCCAGGACATGAATGTTGCTGTGAGCCAAAATTGCCCCCGGGGCAGTGCAATGTGTGCAGCTCACAGAACATGCAGGTGGTGTACAAGTAAGTGACAACAGATCTGGGTTTGTCAGGGCAACTTTGGTTTATTTAACGAGTTAGAATCAGAATTGTGGCACCTGAGACAGCAAAAATAGAATTGAGAGAAGTGATTTGGTCAGCAAGATAAATTGCACTTGGCTATGGTTGAAAATCCCTCTTAAATGTGTCTTTAAATCTCCTATGCTGTGCAGGACACCTGATGATCCTGATTATTATAACCTGGGAAAGTGGGAACCTAAGGCTTGGGCTTTGGGGTGGCTTTAGGTGGGATATTGGGAAGGAATCCTTCCCTGGGAGGGTGGGGAGTGCCCAAGGCCAGGTTGAACGGGGCTTGGAGCAGCCTAGGACAGTGGAAGGTGTTGGGGTTGGAATTTCAGGTTCCTTCCAGCCCAGACCATTCTGGGAATTGTACTAATTTCTCTCTTAGAATGAGTTTCACCTTTTCACTGGTGTAACAAACCTTCAAAATACTGGTTGTGCCAGCACCTTCTCAGTGTGTTGGAGATCCTCTGAGGGCTCTTGATTGCTCTCAGGCTGTGGGATGGCCACGGTTACCACTTGTTTAGGAAGTCTTTGTTGCAGACCCTTGATCTTACAGGCCACTTGACTTTCTCAGGTATTCTGATGTTTTCGAGCTGGTAACAAGATTTTTAAATCAGGCAGAACAAGAAAGCCCCAAAGCTGCTGCTATCATGCTGCTGGGAGCAGCTAAACAGATTGCCCTGCACAAAGACCCTGCTCTGTAAGTACCCAGAGAGGGAGGGGATCTTCCTTCTTTCCTCCAGGGGAGGGGAATTAGTGGGAGAATCCTGGAGTTTCGTTTATTAGGGGTGAGGAAAATGTAAAAATCCCAGCCCGGGCTGCAGCACAGCAAGAGGAAGATGAACACACTGAGGGAGAAGTGGGATTTGGGGGGAAAAGAAGAGGTTGGATGTGAGAGGGAAAAGTTAAGCAGGAGTGAGATTTTTGAGACAAAAGATCCCTGCCAAGGGGAAGCCAGATTGAATATGAAACGGCAAAGTTGGTTGGCAAGATTGGCTCCACTGCTTACAGGAGAGTCGAGGCACAACAAAGGAAAACAAGCAGCAACAAAACCGAACATAATCCAGGCATTCAGGAAAGGAAAAGGACCGAGAACCGCCGAGGGCAGTGAGGGACAAAAGGAACAGCGAAGATGAAAAGGAACTCGGCCTCAAAAGCTTAACAGCACTCCCACTTAACAGTACTTTAAATTACACCTTAAGCTTAACAGTTCAACAAAGAAACAGCACTTACTCCTAACTTAAGCTTAGCTTAAAATTTAACAGTTTCAAGGGGAATGGCACTTAACAGCATTTAACCTTACTTAGGACTTATGGCAGTTACACTTAGCAACTCAGCAAAACGCTTTTCGACAGCACGAAGAGCTTTGCTTGGTGAAACCTGAACATTTTGGGGTTTTGATTCAGGCGTTTTGGTAAAAGAGAAGGAAATGATGTCTGGCTTGGTTTGAAACGGCAGCTCCCCTGCAATTCCTGCTAAGGAACGATCCGAGTTTGCAGGGAGCAGGCTGCATTTGTTATCTGGGAATTTTGCACTTCAGCACTTGTTTCAGTCTTTGCAGGAATTTTTATCAGCATGCCAGCTTTCGAGATTTTTCCTTAAAAAGTGTTTTCCTCAACAGTTGAGTACAGAGGAGGCTAAAAAGGCAGGAAGGGGATCCAGGCATTAATTAGTGCTGTTTTTTTCCAGGCTTAGGAGCTGTCAGAACCTTGGCCACACTGCTTCCCTAAGGATTGCTGTCCCATTTCTGTTCCAAAGGTAAGATTGCTTTCCTTGCTGGCTGCAGACCTTCTGCTTGGCTTTAAAACCCGTTTCAGGTGACAAATCCTCTGTTCAGAGGCACGTGGGAGGCCAGAGCAGGTTGTGGTTGTTCCACCAAGGAGTAAATAGTGGCTGGGAGAGGTCAGAGCAGCAGGCTGGCAGGATCCCACTGGGATGGAGCACGGAAAAGCTCCCCCAGAGGCTGCAGAATGAGGACACCCAGCTCCCTTGGCTAAATTCACTTCCCATTTTAGCTGTGTCCTTCACCTTTCCCCCCAAATCCACCTGCCACAGGAGGTTGATGAGTGAAGAACGAAATTCTTTCCAACCCAGTTCTATATTCTCACCTTCTCTGGAACTAATGATGGGTACAGCCTAAATCCTTCAGCAGTTTTCATTTTAAATTGCTATCCTTGAATTTCTTAATTTTCTTTCTTGGAACAAAAAAGGGAAGAGTTTGCCTCTACCTCCCTGCCAAAATTTTAAAGAGTAAACTCTTTTTATCTCCACTTATCAATTAATACAAAAATGGTTCCAGTAGCAGGGAAGGTGCAGGAGCTCAGGTCCAGCACAGTTTGAAGTGTTTGTTGTACACATTCCTTAGAGATCTTTGTTTTAAACCCCACAGAACCTTGGTTTTAAAATTAACAGCACAGTACTAATTTCATTATTCACTACGAAACTTAAAGCAGAAATTCAAAACAGATCCAAACAAAAAATCCCCAAACTTATTTAGTTTCCCATATGATTAAAAAAGACAACTTGTTAGTAACTCCCCTCATTTAAAACACCCTTTTTTGAGTTGTTTTTCTTTTCAAATCACAGGATCACAACCCGACTTCAGAGGATGCTGGTGTTGTGTGACTTCCCAAAAATTCTGTATGAAAAGTTTGTTGAGTTCTTTCAGTCCATCTCCCTTCCCTGTCACTGCTATGCCTTCTCAAACAGGTGAGTTCTTGGGCCTCTGATCTGAGCATATTTGGATCCAGTTGCCTGTGGGATGTTCTTTCCCTGATAATAAAAGTGGGAGCATTTTAGAGGAATATTTCAGTGTTTGCTGCTTTCCCTCTTTGTTGTTTGATGCCATGACTGAGCTGTTCTCCCTAAAATTTCTTTCCTTTTCCCCCAGAACTGAGCTCTAAACCCCAAAATGTTTTATTAATCAAACGTCACAATCCTTAAAGGAGCTAATTAGTGATGTACAAAAAAACAAAGTTAAAAATCACTTCATTTTTATCCTTCCAGCTTGAATGTTTTGCCCTGGGACCACGTGTTACTGACCACAGTTTTAAAAGGCCAGAACATCACTGGCCAGAGGAGACAGAAAGGAAGGAAAATGTACCTGTGGGAAGCACTCCCTGTTGTGGAGGCTCGAGTGGAGAAACTGCTGGAGAAAAAGAAGTGAGATTGGTTTCACTTTTTCATTTTGGGAACTCAATTCTTATAAATAAATATTATATTTATATAATTCTTATATAGCCTCTTATATCAGAGGCTGCTCCAAACCTCTGCACTTTGGAATAATTGGGAAACACAAAACAAAGTGGGGTTTGTTTGGTTTGGGTTTTTTTTCTCAACAAGGCCAGGAGCTTTTTGAAGTTTCTCAAAGCCCTTTGAATGCCTCAGGACCAAAAATAAGATTGCTGGAGTGGCTCATTTCTGTGTCTCCATAAACCCTGCAGGTTTTGCATGTTGATTTTTTCAAGCAATTCCTCTTCATCAGAGGCTGCCAAGTGGAAAGCAGCCAGAAAAGTCTGTTCTGGGTCTTTAGAGGGCTGTACTCCAGAAAATCCAGTATTCCAAAGAATCCGGTCCACTTCAAGAATTCAGCTGAAAAGCAACCTCTGGTTTTATTTTGCCGGAGTTGAGATAATCTGGGAATAAACTCTGGAACGTATTTCCAGCTGTATTTCTGTCCTGCTGTGCAATGTCTCTTGTGTGGGAAGCTCTCCTGGCTTGCTTCATTCCTTGTAGGGAATGTTTGCCCTGTGCACGGTTTTGCACTCCTTCCCCTTCCTCCTCCACCTTCTGTTTTTCTCCCCAGGTATAAGGAAGTTGTTCGGTACCTGAGAGCTGTGAAATGCAATGAAAACCAAAGGTAAATGGCTTTTCCCTTTCCTTTTCCCCCCTCTTTGCCCCCTTTCCTTTTCCCCCCTCTTTGCCCCCTTTCCTTTTCCCCCTTTTCCCTCTCTTTCCTCCTTTCCTTTTCCCTCTCTCTTTCCTCCTCTCTGCAGTGCTCAAGCACTTTCAGATCTCTCCACAAATCCTACAAAAACCTCATCCTAGTGAAACCCAAACCTTCGTTTCCTCTTCCCAGGCTCCGAGACCTTCGGGATCTGATCCCCTTCTACCTGTGCAAAACTGGGCATTTCCTGGATGCTGCCCACTCCCTGCTGTTCCCTGTGAACAGCCTGGCCTGCTGCTCTGCCTGCAGGATCACTCCCTGCCAGTTCAAGGTCTACCTCAAGATCTTCAGGACAGGCTGTGTTCCCTCTGGGAATGACATGCTGGAGACAGGGCCCTGGGTTACAGCTGGCAAGTGTCATTTCTTCCTTCCTTCCACTGAGAACTCATTCCAGCTCTTCAGTGGCGTTCAGATGAGTGACGTCCTGAGCCCAGCTGGGAATTGGGTGAGGGTGGGGAGGCCCCTGGATCCCTGGAAGGTCCTGGAAGTGTGCAGCAACCTGGGAGAGTGGGAGGTGTTGGGTTGGAACTGGATGGGCTTTGAGGTTCTTTCCCACCCAAACCATGAAAACAGCAGGCAGGAAGGATGACTTTGTACTGGAGCATGGATTTATTTACTTCATTCAGTTTTGTCTGCTGAGAGCAAAGCAAGAGAAAGCATTTAAAGAAAATCCAAAGCTCTCCGTTCCCTCCCAGCATTGCCACTGTCACTGGGGGCTTGGCTTTGTGTCTCAGCCACGACCTTGAGGAGAAAACCTCAAAAAAAACTTCCCTGGTGGGAAATGTTCCATCATCAGAGTCATTAGCTCAGCCTCTGATAATTGTCATCATCTGTCCCCGGGCTTTGCTGCTTCTCAGGGTGTCTTCTGCCATGGAAGATTTATCTGGGAGTTCTTCCCTACCGGCAGAATTCTTGGAAGTGTGAGATCCCCCGGTGTGGTGTGATGTCCACAATAAACACTTCTTTGGGATCACCTGGCTCAGTCTGGATTGTGTCCAGCTCTTTGCAGCTTTGCAGAGCTGTGTTTTGGAGCTGGTATTTTTCTCTTCCACCCACAAACCTGTGTAAAACAGCTGTAAACACTTGTTGGCTCTGCAGGAACAGATGTGTAGCTAAGGGATTATCCTGGTTGTGTTCCTGCTGTGGAGTTACTTGGGGGGTGTGGGATCTGGGTTTGATTCTTTCCATTTCCATCCCTGCAGGCTCTCCCCTGAAGAACACTGTGCTAATTAAGCAGGCACTCAAACTGCTCTACAGCAGCGAGGCACTCTACAGGAACGTGAGTGAGCCAAAATTCCCTCTTCTCTCCTGTTTCCAGTCCTTGAGAGTGCCAGGATTTACTCTGACCCCTTTTTTCTCTGTATAATTTACCCCTCTGAACAGATTTCACTTTGTAACAGGAATGTTCTGTTGTTCTTTAGGCCAAATGTTGGAGTTCCTTCATCATGATTTTGGGGAGCAGCAATTTGCTGGAAAAGAGGGGGCACCTGCTTCCCTTATCCCTGGGAGAGCCTCCCCTTGGCTTCCAAGAGGTACCAAACAGTGCTGGGAGGATCTCCTGGCTTGGGCTTGGACAAGATTCCATTGGATGAGGGAATTGGCTCCTTCTCCCAAAAGCCAGAGTTAACTTCCAGTGCCTCATCCGGTGTTCCCGTGCCAAGGGTGGCTGTGCAGGATGTGGGGATTCAGGAATGTTAAAGGCAGCTGGCAGTGGGTTCATTCTGCTCCCAGGGGTTCATTCTGCTCCCAGCTCAGTGCCTGGGGCTGGTTCTGGATCTAGTCATGGAGAGATGGAGCAGATCAGAAAGGGCCTGGACAAGGGAATGGCTTCCCACTGCCAGAGGGCAGAGTCAGATGGGAGATTGGGAAGGAATTCCTGGCTGGGAGGGTGGGGAGATGCTGGCACAGATTCCCAGAGAAGCTGGGGCTGCCCCTGGCTCCCTGCAAGTGTCCAAGGCCAGCTTGGATGGGGCTTGGAGCACCCTGGGGACAGTGGAAGATGTCCCTGCCCATGGCAAGGGTTGGTATGAGGTGATTTTTCCATCTCAGCCCTACAAAAACGAGGAGATTTTGACAGGGTTTGCTTGAGGCTGGAGAGGCACCATCCTCTGCAGAAATGCTGACAAAAATCCCTGAAAAGCACATTAAAGCCCCATTTCTGGCACTGTCTGGGGAGGATCTGCCATCCTTGTCCCTCACTGTCCCCTTGCAGAATGTGCTGGCTGCCAGTGGCAACTTCCTGGAGGATCTCAAGTCTGGAGTTAACGTCTCGTTGCCATCTGCTATTTTCAGTGGTCAGGTGAGTGATGACAACAAAGGAATTCATCCCCAGCAGTGAAAAATGTTGGGTTATTAAGAAAAGCTTTTATGAGGGACCTGGAAGTTTTTTTGGGGGGTGATCAGGTTAAGATTCTGATCTCTTTATTAGATTAAACTCTGGGGCAGATACAAAGGCAGAGAACTGAGGGTCTCCTCTGCTCTGCACATCTTCAATCCAGGAGAAATCTTTATCCCTGTCCAAATTTATGGATTTATAAAGTAGGAGGGCTGGGAAGAATTGATTGTGTCTTAACTTCTCCCCAAGAAGTTTGGTTTTTTTTGGCTCAGACAGGACACTGGGGCTTCTCACTGCCTGTCTGAAAACTCAGAATTGCCCAGGAGTTCTAAGTTTCTTTTAAATTAAGGGTTTCAAGTATGTGGAACTTGTTTGGAGGTGGCAAGAAAAACATTCTATATTCAATGCAGTCATCTAAGAAGCTGCCTTATTCTTCTCTACTTTTGTGGAGGAAATTTCAGTTTATTCTCCAAATAATGTGACTCCTGAGCTGGATTTTTCTCCCCTGTAATTCCCCATTTGAGATTTCACGTTTCTGTGAGCACTTTGAGAGCGCCAGAAATAAAATCCCCATTCCATTCCCCTGGCTTTAACCCTTGATGAGGTTCTTGTGGATTTGTTGTGTGACCTCCAAGCTCTCTGGCTGAGCTGGAACAACTCAGTGCTGGTTTGAGTGGATAAATAAAGGGAAAGGAGCTGTTAAATCCCTTTCTTTCCTTGTTGCTGTCTGTTTTGTAGCTGCAGCACGAGGCTTCTCTCATCCTGGCAGCACAAGCAGTGCAGCAGATGCTTTATTGTGACCTTCCCAACTTGACTTCCTTCTTAGAGATATTCCTGGCTTTTGGGGTGAGTCCTAGGAACTGATTCCTGTTCTAAGAGATTAAAACAAATAATGTTTAAAAGCTCTGTGGTGATCAAACCACCATCCTGAAGGTTTTAACTTAGTCAGGTTTTAACTTGACTTTAATTTTTTAATTTCTTTTTTTTTAATTTTAAGGAATGATTGGCACTGAGGTTAAAGCACTGATTTTGTCTCTTAGAAAAACTTCTGGGCCCTGAGGCTGTTGCTGGACCAGCTTTCCTGTGAGGAGCACATCCTGTGTGGCACTGCCAACCTGCTTTTGAGGGATCTGAGTCGGGAGAAAGCCACGATGCTGAGAGTGTGAGCCAAGCCCTGCTCCCAGAGCCTGGGTGGCCATGGGAATGCAGCAGAGGGATAATCTGAGCTCTTGGGACTCAGCTTGGGCTGAGGATGCAGAGCAGGGGAAAAAATCAGGGATGCAAAGCAGGGGAATGCACAGGTGGAGCTGTTGGGAGTTCCTTCATCGTGATTTTGAGGCGCAGGGATTTGCTGGAAAAGAGGGGGCACCTCTTCCCTTATCCCTGGGAGAGCCCCCCTTGGCTTCCAACAGCACTGGGAGAATCTCCTGGCTTGGGTTTGGACAAGATTCCATTGGATGTGGGAATTGGCTCCTTCTCCCAAAAGCCAGAGTTAAACTTCCAGTGCCTCAGTCCTTCTGATTTTGTTGTTCAGGTGGCAGAACCTTGGCCCCCAGTACGTGGGGGAGTTCCTGTGCCTGTTCCTGACCTGCAGACACAAGAGGATGCAATCCGTGGGGCTCTTCAGCCTCAGCGTGGTCATAGAGAACCTGCACCTGTGAGTGACTGGGCACTGCCCTGGAATCCTGGGAGTGTCCCACTGGCACTGCCTCAGGGCCACCTGGAAAATCCTGGGATTGTCCCCTGGGAGAGTGGGCACTGCCTCAGGGCCACCTGGAAAATCCTGGGATTGTCCCACTGGCACTGCCCCAGGGCCACCTGAAATCCTGGGATTGTCCCCCTGGGGCTGCCCCAGAGCCACCTGGAAAATCCTGGGATTGTCCCACTGGGATTGCCCCAGGGCCACCTGGAAAATCCTGAGGTTCCCTCCAATCATTTTCCTGGAAATCTGAAATCCCCTTGGCTTGGAGCAGTGAACTGCTGGTGGATTTTTGGAGGTTTCTGAGTCCTGCAAAGCCAGGAGTGGCTGCCCCTGTGTCCAGCTGGGAGGGAATGAGTGGGAATTTCTCTCTGTTTCAGATGTCCCTGGGCAAAGCAGCTCTGCACCTTTTTCCACGAGTCAGTGAGTATCCCAATATTTGTAGGATTTAACAGCACAGCAGATCAATGATACCCCTTATCAATGAAATACCGAAATGTATCATTTTGTATGGAAAAAAACCATTCCTGGAGGGAATTAATTGCGTTTTGTCTCTTCCCAGGGCTTGAAGCAGCTCCCCTTTGGCACCACAGTTCACCACGAAGTTTCCAAGTTCGTCAGTGCTTTTGAGANCCTGGAAAATCCTGGGATTGTCCCACTGGCACTGCCCCAGGGCCCCCTGAAATCCTGGGATTGTCCCACTGGGGCTGCCCCAGAGCCACCTGGAAAATCCTGGGATTGTCCCCTGTGAGAGTGGGCACTGCCCCAGAGCCACCTGGAAAATCCTGGGATTGTCCCACTGGGGTTGCCCCAGGGCCACCTGGAAAATCCTGAGGTTCCCTCCAATCATTTTCCTGGAAATCTGAAATCCCCTTGGCTTGGAGCAGTGAACTGCTGGTGGATTTTTGGAGGTTTCTGAGTCCTGCAAAGCCAGGAGTGGCTGCCCCTGTGTCCAGCTGGGAGGGAATGAGTGGGAATTTCTCTCTGTTTCAGATGTCCCTGGGCAAAGCAGCTCTGCACCTTTTTCCACGAGTCAGTGAGTATCCCAATATTTGTAGGATTTAACAGCACAGCAGATCAATGATACCCCTTATCAATGAAATACCGAAATGTATCATTTTGTATGGAAAAAAACCATTCCTGGAGGGAATTAATTGCGTTTTGTCTCTTCCCAGGGCTTGAAGCAGCTCCCCTTTGGCACCACAGTTCACCACGAAGTTTCCAAGTTCGTCAGTGCTTTTGAGAAACTCTAATTTGGACCAAATCCTCAGGAATGTTTTCCAGTTGGTTTTTCATCCGAGCAATCTCTTCCTGGAGAGTTCCTTGGGTTTGCTTTGGTTGTCACCTCCAGGACAGGAGGTTAAAACCTGATTTTCCTGGCTCTGGAGTGGGAGCAGAGCCACATTTTGGGCGTTTCTTGCAGTGCCACATATTAAGGAATTGTTGGAAGAGGCAGCAGGTTGGAGTTGTTTTCAGAAGCTGAGAAAAGCAGGGAAACAGGAGCAGGAAGCAGCAAAGAATTTTTCTTCCTCTTGGGACACAAACCTCGCAGGAGGCAACTGCTGAGAGGGAAAAGCTCAAACCAGGAAAACTGGGAGCTGAAAACTCCTCTGCAGCAGTTTGGGGTCAAGTGCTGTTTGCACAGCTCTGATTTTTGGTTTCATTCTAAACCAAGAGGCTGAGAGATAAAACTGAGCTTTATTTTCTTCAAACAACCCCAGTGTGGGGCAGTGAAGAGCTGAGTTTATTTGGAGATAATCCAGATTTCAGGCTGTTCTTTTATTTTCTGCTGAGAAGAAGGTTTAGATTAGTGCTGGTGGCTCTGTGCATTTCCCAAATCCTGATTCTGGGGGCGTTTGGAGTTCACTCCGACCTGGGGAGCTGAAAGAACTCTGGAGCTTGGTTTGGGCTCTGCCCCACTGGGGTCCAGGAAAACAAACCTTAATATGTGACCAGCTGCACTTTGCACATTTCCAGGAGTTTGGGGGCTTCTGCAGCTCTCGTTATCCCAAGTTTCCTACCAAAAAAAAGCACCTGGATGGAAATTTGACACCTTGTTAATTAAAACTGTCCAAGTTCCATTGTTAAATGGCATTTTGGGTGGGTTTTTGATTGTTTACTTGGTTTGGAATGGGATTTTTGGGGTTGGATTTTGGTTTGGGCTCGGGGTTTGTTTTTTTTATTTTTTGGCTTTGGTTTGTTTGGGGTTTTTTAATATTTTTTTTTTCCTGGAAGGTTGGGGTTTTTGTCAGTCCTTTTCTTCTGTGAGGGTTGGGATTTTTTTTTGGTCCTGTTTTTTTTGGGGGGGTTGGTTTTTTTTGGCATTGAGGTTTTTTGCCTCTTTGCTTTTTTGCTTTGGGTTTATTTTGTTGGGGGGACTGGATTTTTGGATCTTTTTTTGGGGGGGTTGTGCTTCTTAGGAAGTTGAGGAATTTTGGGAGGCATTTGGGGGTTGATGGTATTTTTGTGGAGCTGAGATTTTTCCTTTGGCTGTCGGGTTTTTGGTTTGGGTTTTTTTTTTTTGAGGTTTGAATTTTTGCCTGGGGATTGGACTGGGCCAGGCTGAGTCTCCTCCAGATTCCCCCAAGGAGAGGGAGTGGGAACAGATTTAGGGCAGGTGCTTGGTCACCCCTTCCAGCCTGGATTTCTTCCCCTTGGCACAGAAAATCTGGGAAGTGCTTCTTTCCTGTAAGCAAACACTTTTCCATTATTGATCCCCTGCTGAATTTTAATGCCTTGGAGCAGCCCTATGGATCCTTTAGATAATGATTTAATCTTCTATGGATGAGGAAAACCTTTGCTGGAGCTCTGCACTTCCCTTTGGGCCTGGAGTGGTCCTGAAGGAAGGCTCAGCTCTGCTCCAGGTAAAACGGGAGAGGGACAGAGCTCATTAAAAATGGAAAAGTGGCCTTGGGAGCAGGAAATGGGGTCCTGGAGCTGCCTCAGTATCCCAATATTGGAGCAGACACAGCTGGGCTGCTTCAGCAAGGCTGCCAGCAGGAAAGGGCAGAGCGGCAAGGAGGTGGCAGCACCGAAAGTGACACTGCAGCTGGGAATTGTGGCCTGGAGAGCGCCGGCTTCGGACAGGGAATACGGCGGGGTTCGGGCCCAGGAATCGGCGGGATTCGGGCTCCGAGAATTCGGCGGGGTTCGAGTTCAGGAAATCGGCAGGGTTCGGGAATTCGGCGGGGTTCGGGCC
>WAAG01054352.1:0-17554 GCA_013390105.1 Tichodroma muraria | reverse complement strand
TATCATGAAAAGTTTGTTTTGTCTTGTTTTGTTTCAGTTTTTAGTTCCATAGCGAGTAAAAGATGCTCCAATCTCTAGAAGAATTGAAGAAAGACTATTCTAGAATTGAAAAACTGACTGAAAGTTTCTAAATGTAATTTCTGTATGTTGTTAATGAGAGTGAGAGAAATTTTGGTAATAGAGGAAGAATGTTTGAAAGGTTTCATTCTAATTCTAAGAGTTTGTTAGTTGTTTTTTTTTCTTCTCCT
Source organism: Tichodroma muraria (assembly GCA_013390105.1). Taxonomy (NCBI): domain Eukaryota; kingdom Metazoa; phylum Chordata; class Aves; order Passeriformes; family Sittidae; genus Tichodroma; species Tichodroma muraria. Next base: position 17,306 of record WAAG01054352.1, on the reverse strand, counting down.
TCTTTCCTTTTTGTATTAGTTAATAAAAGTCTGTTCTTTTCAAGTTTAAACCTGCTTTGCTCTTGATTACAAAATTCCTTTTCTTTTGGCAACCCAAATTGATAGTTTTTTTCCTGTCTGGTTCACAATGAAACCACGACATTTTGTATAAAGAAATGCTTGCAAGATGATGGCCTGAAAGTATATGGTTTTCACCTTTTTAGTCTTGACCTTGCATGAGGGAAGAATGGGATTTTCAAGTGTGCTTAAGAAAGTGAGGTATGCGGTTCTCCTTGTTTCTCATATTGGGGGCCCAATCCTTAAAAGAGATCTTAAAAACCCTGACCAGAATATTTCAAGGAGGAAAAGAGTGTCTACAGCTGCAAGCCTGACAACACATGCAGTTTTTAGAGAAAGGTAAATGTGCTGAAGGAACCACCAAGAGAAAAAATGGCTTAACAGTTGCAACTGCAAGACAGAGTGTACCTGAGTGAAAAGCATAATTGTATGTGCCAAGTACTCCAGTGCAGAACGTTTATATCTATATCCATGCGGGGAGGGGAATGTGTAGTAAATGACTCACTCTCACTACCTTACAGTCCTCACACCGTGTTTTCTTCTAAATTACTGTGATTGTTCCAATAGTCTATAAAGAATATATTATTTGTACATGAGAATATGACTTAAATAGGAGAATGTAAAGGACAGTTATAGAATTAAAGACCTGCAGTGAGTTTTCATCAGAGCTCCAATGACCCCTTTATCAATAGTGCCCATATCACCCATGTTTCAACACTATTTTNTGAAAAGATTTTCACTGAGAATAGTATAGGCATGCTCAACTCCTAGCCTTCCAAATCAGAGGCTGAGTTGCTTCCTTAAAGAATTTCTAGGTGGGATTCTTGAAATAACTTTCCTCTTTTATAACTCCTAAATTCTCTCCTCAAGGCCATGAAACCCATAGGAACATGCAGTAACATGCTGTAACCCTGTTTCCAAAATTTCTAAAAAAAGTCATGGAAATCCATGTCTCTTCCAAAAGCCACTGAAAATTTTTCAACTGATCCAACCTGCACTGTCAGCAATTACAGCTTGAATGTTCTCAGGCGGAAACTTTCTCATAAACCCCTGTGACTTCCAGCTCCATCATGGTCTCAGTCATTTCTGAAAACTGCCTTCAGTTCCCCACCACTGTGCTGACCTCAGAGCAACAGTGCAGCCCAAACTGGGCATTAATTGCCCTGGCAAAGTATTCCTCAGACAGAGCTACCTGGGGAAAGGGAGTCCTTAAAAAAAAATTAAAGCAAACAAAAATAGTTGTCTCAATAATAATGGCACAAGCTGTGATGATGTGATGTTTGATGATTACCGTTGAGGTGGTATGGGATGCTAAGTGTGGTCCCTAAAAACCTGTCTCTAATCTGAGCATGTCTAGTAAATATCAGTAAAACATTGGCATTATATAGAAAAGCTGTCAGAGAAGTTCAACAGGGATACATTGCTTAGAGTGAAGTCCTTAGCCACAGTAAAGCACCATATGAGACAGTATTTCCCTGCAGTGCATTATCTATGGCACGCTAATAGGTCATGATAAATGATTCTTAACAAGAAGCAGATATAAAAGCATAGGTCTCAATCTCTCCCTCATGTGTTGAAGCTTTCAGGAATTTTATGGAAAGATTGTTTCCAATAAACTTTAATTTAAACTTTAAAAAGAGCTGCTCTTACTAATCCTTTCCTTGCTGACCCAGATAACTCATGCTGTATGAGGTGGTGGATCTTCAGACACTGACAGTCTGTTACTGTGACTTTGCCTGCAGGAAACATGATTAGGAAACGTTATTATCTAAACATATGTGGTGGATAGCCAACAGATCTGACGTGTGACTCTTCACGTTGGCACACCTGAGCAGTGAGCAGAGTGCCCAGATGCTCTGACATCCACTGTGCAGCATAAAGAGTGCAAAGATGACAGAAAATGAACTGGTTTTGTTTAGCATCATCAAAAGTAAGATACCGGATGTCTTGAACCAACAGTAGGCATACATTCCTCTCTGTTTAAACAACACCAAAGTGGAAGAGAAAACACTGAGAAAAACCCACAACCCCTCAATTTCAGCAGCATTTTACTGAAATACTGTTGGAGAGCAGAATGAGGGCTGAATACAGAAAGAATTCACATCAAGATGGAGTTTAACATGTTTTGGGAATGGCTTAAATACAACCTGCAAGATAAAGTAAAATGAAAGTGAAATGAAATCTTTAAGTGTATTTTTATTTGGAAAAATAAGAGCCTAAAGTACTCTCTTCCATTGGTCTGAGTGCAGATCTTTGCATTGCAGTCTCTATCAGCCACCTTCACTAGCAAAAATAAAAATTGCTTTATTCCCATAATAGTCTGCTTGGGCTGGGCTACATTGCATATCAACAGGACTCATTGACTTAGTTGCAGCTATAAATTTTGCTCAGTGTCACTGAGAACATAAATTGAAGACAATGGAAACTCTGTGGTTATAACATCCCAATTTATTCCACACAAGTTTAATTTCCTTTGTTGGAAACCACAGCTGGTTGAGTTTACAGGACTGGGATTTAATATCAATAATATGAGAGCCCAAAATATAGAAACTGAGAGTAAATAAACACAGATGTCTCCTATGCCATGTTTGAGGTTTATTTTACAAGTACATGAACTCTGAACTCCAGAGAAACAATCTTATTTATATATATGTAAATATAACATGAGTGAGAAGGGATATTAGAATATTTGGATGGAAGTTCTGGGTAAGTTCCCATATAATTTGCCTCTTATATCCCAAATGAAATTTGCATTTTTTACCTGGCTTAGATTTATTTAAACTTTATTCTTTCCATTGGGTTTCACCCTTCCTTCTTCATCTGTCTTTCCTACTTCCTTCCTAAACAATCTCTTAGCTATCAGGCCTTACACACCTTCATGGCTCTTAAAGAACTGCCTTATTTTTTTCTACCTCCCTTTCAGTTCACTTATAAGACAGAGACCGTGTGCTTTCTCTAGAATCAAATCCTGACTACCAGTTGCTCTGACAGCTCTACCCACAGTGCACATTTGATACCTTTTGACTTTCAATCAGCCATAAGATATAGAGACAAGATGTTTGAGCAATGAGGATTATAATGGATCAAAACAATACATGAATTCTTTGTCAGCATAATATGAAAGCAAGAGTGATATTACCCTACACTGTCACTTTTATGAGTAAGAACTCATTGCTTCCACAGACTTCCTCACTTGATTATGGGTGCCACGTTTTTTGAAAGACAGACAAATTGAAAACAATTTAGAGATAGAAAAGTATCGGTAAAAAGTAAAATAAGATTGTACAAGGAAAAAATCAGAGTTAGGCATGTCTGGTCAGGAAATTAGTTGATCAAAATATAATTTCTACATTAAGCATGTTACAGTTATGGTTGATTAATTTAGAGAGGAAGATAAGAAACCAAAGCTTCAAGCAGAGAGGGAAAATATAACTTCTATGTTAGGGAAAAATTCCCGGTACAAAGAAAAATTAACAAAGAATAAACTTTTGGGAAAGACAGCATAATAGCTATCATTGCAGAAGCTCAACTTCAGATGGGAGAACCTCACCTATTTAATATCAGTTAAGGAGAACTGAATCATACCTGCACCTTAGGAGGATGATCCAAACCCCAGTCTTCTACCAAAAGGTTCACATCAATAATCCTCACAAGTAACCTATGTTAAGCTTTTGTCATAATGTAAGCCACAAGCTCTATTTAGCATAAGATTAAATATTAGGATCTGTAAGGCTTAAGAAATTGCAATATTCTCTCTATAGGTGTGCAAGAACCAGTGACATTCCAATAAACAGAAAACTCCTAAACTCTTAAAAAGAACATGCAGCTGTCAAGGGTCAGGACCAATAGCAATTTCTGAAGTTGTTTAATGGGGTTTAACTACAGACAGCCTTGTTGATAGATCACACCTGACCATCCTCTGAGCTTTTATAAAATGCAGATGCCTGAAAGAGCATTATAAATGCTGGTGGTGTTCTCCTTTAGCTTTCCAGCTCTATGTATATGGTATTGAGTTTTGATAGTTGTGTTATTTGCATGAAATTGCTGCTCTTTCCTTAGCACACCAGCTGCCTACCTGGACGATATTTGGTTTACTGCTGGAATTCTGTTCTCCTTTAGAAGGTAATAATTCTCCTCCCAAATATTTTTTCCTTGTTAATTATTGCCTGACTTCAGTACACCTACAAGAAAAGGATAATAGTGTCTTTATACATGACTTCAAGTTTTCTAATTCTGCTTGAGCTGTATGATCTATGCTCTATATTGCTGTCACATTTCTGAGTTTCAGATAAACTTTCTAAAAGAGGAATAGAGAGAAATGTGCTCTCATTGGAGCAAAATACATAGATAAAAATGTGATGCTACCATTTAAATACATGTAGCAACTTAGAAGCACAGCAACAGAGGAACTGTTTAATAGCTTTTGCATAAATTATTCACAGGATTTCACATATCTTTTAAAATGTTACCTCTGTGCATTGAAAGCTTGTTTGAAAAAAAAAAAAAAAAAAAGCTAATGTAAACCAGCTGGGCTATGCTTTCATTAGGCTGATGTGAACTTTTAGCTCATTAGTACAAAGTTTTTCAAGTCCTGATGTTTATATCTGTATGTCTTTCTGAAAAAGCAGAAGTCTGGCCCGTGTCAAGTTAAAGCTTAAGGCCACGTGTATCCTGAATGCTGTATAATGCTATCCTAGTATCCTTTCTTGCTATTATGCGACACAAGTTTCTGTCTAGCTTTTTGCTTTACATGGGCTTGAAACCCTGAGTCATGCAACACATGGTGCTTCAGGTCTGTGTAGCAACAGCCAGCTACAGCAGAATGGAAAATACATCCTGTAATGACAGAAGAGAATCACAAAATGCCAATGCCCCAAAGATGTATAGGCCCCTTCCACTGAATCCTCTTGACCTTTTAAATGAAGATAGGAAGAGCAGGGCAAGACAGGTGATGCTGAGATTAGTAGTGAAGGGGAATGAATTTTCCTAATCAGCTGGCTGCGTATTTCAGCTGCAGAGATTTTTAAGAACAAGCTGTTAAAGGTTATGCAAAGACTTAACCATTTTGCAGGTTTAACTGAGGGGTAAATATTTTGTGCTGAAGGGAGCATTTTTAGATTGCAAATGAATGATTTGAGTCTTAGTTGTGGTGGTGTACATCATGTGCTCAGCCTTGTTGCTCCTCCAGCACTCTTCCCACCCTTCTGGTGTTCAACCATCATGTACCTAGTGCTGTGTCAGAGTTCAGTGCTGCAGTATTCAAGACATCTAGTTGTTTGCTAGCAAAGCATGCTGCACACCTGTAGTTGTACATCTATAAGTAAGGTAAAAACTTAGTGTGGTAGCAATTGTTTGCAAACACAAGACTCAGACCAACTACTCTATTTCTATTTTCCAGAGAGAAAATGGCATTTTCTCTTCAAAGCTCTCAGAAATTTTCTGTTGGGTTTATAGGTTGGGATCTTTTCTTTTCCAATGTACTTTTATGAACTCCAAGGTCAAATCATGCAGGCTGAATTAGATAAGTGTCTAGAGAGAGGATGACTCAGTTGTTTTGGGTGGCACAATATGAGCTACTCATAGTCCCAAGAGTTTCTCTCAGCATGTTAGGGATTTGCAGGTGATATTTCTGCTTGTCTGTTTCCTCTTGTACATTTTCATACCGTAAAAAAAAATATCTAAATCATCTTCTCCTGGCTTATTAGGGAATAAGTTGTGAGATTTAAGTAATTGCTTATAACAAAGGGGAGAGGTTTCTGTGTTCTGGAGATTAAGGATTTCGTTTATTTATTGTTGAATATTTAATGTGCATATTTGACACATAACCCAATATTTCAACAGTCTCATAGCATCTTTTGAGTAGTGTGAGTGTGTGATGGAGACCTTGGAATGGTATCAGAGGTGGTACCAGGCTGCAGGGGTGGATTGACCTTGTATCCAGGCTCCCTTGGGCTCAGCCTTTCCAGGCAGGGGATGCAGCCACAGAGTGCCTGTCCCACACCCCCAGCTCATGCACCAGACTTCCCAGGCTGGTGGGATCTGCTGTGCTGGTTGAGGCTGCCTAGCTGCCAGAGAGCTTGAAGGGATTGGTGCACAAGAAGGCTAGCATGCCTTCTTTGGGAGAGGTGGCACTGCCCTTCAGAAGGACTTGGCAGGAGCCACCATAGATAATATGCATAACAACTGCATTTGCTGTAAGTAATGTCTCCTTAAAAAAGGTTGTAATCTGCATTAAGAGTGGCTAAAGTATTTTGTTCCCTTTTAGGGGACAGACGTGAGGTGTTTTTTTGTTTTTGGTTTTGGTTTTTTTGGTTTTTTTTGGTGGCTCATTGTTGCTAAATGTAGAGCAGAATTCAGCTCAGGACAACTGACAACTTCTTTTCAGCTGAATCTAATGCAATTGTAGAAGCTTGCTGATATTTGTTTTAGAAGACAAGCATCCCAATAAATAATCTGGAGAGTCACTCTATGATAGACTGAGTCACTGTTTTCTGAAATAGGCCAAAGATCATCTAATTTATATGCCTGATCTTCCATCTGGATGTCTTTAAAACCCTTAAAACTTAAACCATAAGAGAAAATATGCCTGATCTTGCCTCAGTTCTGAGCAAAGAATTTTGATTCCTGGAATTGGTTGTGCCATTAAAAAGAGCATGTGATATTTTTTATGATGGGATCAGAACAGGTGAAAGAGGGTGGAAAATAGGGCATAATCTTATTGTCATTTTTTTTTTTTTGAAATCAAGAAATGCACATCTGTTGATTTGTATTCACAAGTTATTTAGCCATGAAAAGAGTAGGTGTAAAGAGAAAGCCTGGTAATTGAACAGTTTATTTTCAACAGCTTATCGATGAGTTTTCAAATGCCCTTTTCTGCTACTGGCAGTAATTTTTCTTGTGCCTGAAGTATGGTTTTCCTTGTGCGTTAGAGCAGAGTCAGCCTGGCTTAAAATTTTTCTGAGCCATCAGTTAGACATCCTTTAACTCATATATTTATTATGGCCCTGTGACTACCTTTGCCTAAAAAGGTTTTAGAACTGGATTTTTTGTCAAAAGAATCATTCATTAAAATTTCTCTGTATCCTTTCCTCAGAAGCTTCTTTAGCCTGTCCTGTGTTTCCTGCAGGAACTTCTGTGATATTTGTAAGTTTACCATGAGAGGATACTGGCTTGGTTGGTTTTCTTTTAAAAAAACACAATAACCCACAAGTTTCATGAGCTTTGGAAGTTTTGTGTTTGAAAAACATAAAAAATAAATAAAAAGTCTTAAATTAATAAATAGTCTGCCATGGTTGTAATATTCAAGGCTCTTTCTACAACGGCCAGTTCACATCCTTCATATCTGGCTCCCATAGGGGGTTTCTAAATTTAGATATATTTTTCTTCTTTTGGAGTTGAAACCTACAAAATCAAGTGTCCCTTCTCTCATATTAGTCAACTCTATTGTGCTTTGTCTTCTTGAAGAATCCACTTGTCCCTTTTATTTCCCTGCTGCTTGTTTGTTTATTTCAGAATGCTAATTTAAAACTTCTTTTCATACACATTGAAAAAAAAAGTTGTACTTACAAAATTGTGAAAATCAAACTGAAAGAACCATTACCATGAAATCAGCAGGTTGTGCTGCATTAATAATGGTTGTGCTACATTAACAGGAATTTATGTAGTGATATTTTATTGCAGGAATTTATGTAGTAATATTTTATTGCTTCCTAGATCTTCCACAGAGAATGTTAGTCCTTTTCAGGCAAGCAATTTTCACATTTTAGGTCACTTTGACGGTGGTGTTCAAGTTACAGAAAAACCTACACTTTTCTAAACTCCTTAGAAGGTAACAAGAGAACTGAGTTTTCACTTCCAGAAGACAGTCAAAAAATCTGACAGGACAGCCATCATCATACAAAGCTCTTGTCTATCACTTTGTCTTTATAGCTTTCTGATCTGTGCAGTATGGTCAACTTCTCTCTACAGGAAAGATGGAGGGATGAAGCTTTTATAATTTTGTTAGCTTTAACTCCTTATTAAATGAACATAAAAATATCACACAACACCTGAGAAAGCGAGCAGAGGAACAGATATTATAAAATGTGCACAAAATATAATAAAACCCAGGAATTTAATTCCAAATAGTAAGTACCTTTATAGAAATAGGAAGACCTCTAGCTCTTGTTTTGTCCATTTTCTTACTATAGAAATTAAACAAAATAGATTTACTGGAAGATGTGTCTGATGTATTTGCAATCAAAACCTAGGAAGTCATGTCTTAAAAAAAACAACATGGGGAGGTGGGGAGAAATTTCTGCTAAACCACTGCTTTAGAGGGCTACCTGTCAGCTCTGTGGCTCTTCTGTACTTCCTGCTTTCCTAGACTAACTGAAGAAATGGATGTTCCATGATAGTTTATTCCTTGTGCTGGCAACACAAACTTTTTCATGTAACTTAAGTACTCTTTCTGTGTTTTAACAGGGGTAAGGTTTGCCTCAAGGCTTATAAACCAAATTGACATCTCTCTCCCCTGCAAATGAGTTGTAGTTTTAAAATTGGATTTGTTTTACTCATGTGGTTAAAAATGTCATTCTCAAAAATTGAAGAGATAAACTGTGTTTTGAATGAATTGTAAATATAGAAAACATAAACTAAATTAAATATACTGCCCACTTTACTGTGAATACAATACTCTTCTGGAAACTAGGTACTTTAAAATCTAGGTTAGGAGTATGTTAGATTTTCTTCACTACAATTGTCCAAGTAATGCTTCTGAATAGAAGTGGTATCTAATTATGAAGCAGCCTATGGCAATTTGCATCATGGAACTCAAAACATTTATAATCTGGAAGAAGGAGATGAGAAAAATATGAAGGAGTTTCTTCTTAAATGCTGAATTTTGAAGTATGTACCATTAGCACTTTCCAAAATGCAAAGCAGAATAAAAACAGGTTTTAAACAAACTGATTTATTATGCCATCAATACATCTGACCTAGTTTTAGAACTTTTACTTTCTTTTTTTTTTTTTAAATAGTTCTGCACTGTCAGAACACCAGCACAAGCCAGTAAAATGATTAAAGCATTCTCTCTAAATTTCAGAGGATGATGGAGGTATACTGCAGCTGTGATGGACAGGAATGATTTGTACCAGCTGTGATAAGCTTGATGTGAAACTGGCAGGCCACAATTTTGCTGGTTGAAATAAACCCAAAAAAGGTCTTTGACAATACTAGTGTGGTCCTGAATGAGAGAGAAGGGTGTTTTTTCACATCTTTGTGAAAAAGAAGAATATTTTCTATGAAAACTAGCAAAGAAATTTAGTATCTAAAAACAAAATGCTTTGGCATTGAGTCACTAAAAATTAAGATTCCTTTCCCTTCTGCCATGCAGATATTTCATACACTGAGAAAATTTCTTTCCTGTTATTGGCAGAGCTGCTGCATGGTGTAACACCATCTTTTAATTCCTTTTAGTCCTCTTGGTAAACTTAGAACTCTTTTTATGAAGGATCCACAATGCAGTGCAAACAAAAGTGTATACCATAATCTTATGAGAAAATGAAACTGAGAATGAGCTAAAACAGATTATTGGTGTTTATATTGCTTTGTATGTTTAGTGCAACCTTAAGCAGTTGATACTAGAATACTCCTCCTGAATTTCAATGATAGTTTGCATCTGTGTTAAATTGTCTAAAAAATTGATTTGGTCAGTTGCATAAGCAGTCAAGAGATGGACTAGCAAATAACCAGTGATATGTTCCACAGACCTTTTTTTTTCCTTCCTTGAAGCGAGTTAATTGAAAACAGTATATAGGTATTGACTGGGACACCTGGCCACTATATGTTTTAACAGAACCCATAACACCAATCATGATTAAGTTTAATAGATCAATATGAAATTTACTAAAGCTCTGTTAAACTTTAAGCAGTTAAAATCAATAGATAACCTACTGCAAACAGATACAGAGAGGCCTTTGACTGCCAACAGAGTTAAACATTTCCTTGTAAAGAGGTGTGTGGGGGTGATGGAATAGAAAGCTCTTGTATGTCAGCAGAATTGTCAGTGTCACTGCTGTTCCAGGAGCTCTTCTTAGGAAGAAATACATTTGGGAGCTACTGTGATGACCTGGTTTTACAAAAAACCATATACAAAGCTGTGGGCATCATCTTCATCTGGGTTTAACCCAGATGTTTTACCCTGCCCACTACTTGGTGTTCACAGGTCCTCTCACACTGTGGCCGCAGGTCTCTGCTCAGCTCCATCAGGCCTCACGTCTGGGTTTCTAAGCTGCATATCCCAGAGTGGAACACCACCAGAATTTGAGAAGGTTTAATTTTTTTTTTGTTTGTTTTTTTAAATTTATTTTTTTGTTTGTTTTGCTTTTGTTTTTTGTTGGTTTGGTTTTTTGTGGTTTTTTTTTTTAATTGCTATTACTATTATTTATTTTCATACTTTTTTTATGCCTAAAGCTCTAAACACTTGGAAACGCTGACAGAGTAAAGTACTGGTTGAGTTGCACTTTTTTTGTATATTGCCAGCTGCTGTGCCTGGGCAGTTGTGAGAGGTGCTGCGTGCCCATACCTAGTTTTAAGCTAGGGTGGATGCCTGTAACACTGCGTGTCTCCTCCCAGGATTTGCTGTGGTCTGCAGAGAATGTTCTGAAGTCTCAGCTGCCACCATTACACCAATGCTGGTGCCTGATCTCTTTAGTTTTTGGTTGGGTTGATATAAAAGGCTTGCAGGAGTTTCTTCCATGGGTTGCAAACTGAATATGTCCGTACTAGCAATTTAGGTTTTCCCTGATTACACCCATATATCATAACTTGTGATTGTTATTATGATTCCATAATCACAAATGCTATCTTGGTTNGATTCCATAACCACAAATGCTATCTTTGTTGCTTTTTTTTTTTCCCTCAGCATTAGTATTTTCTGTGTTTCTGGATTCTGTTGGTTAAGAAACTGCCAAACTGGTTCTGTAATTCTAAAAGGTAGGCTTGGCCTAAAGCAATAAATATTGGAGTCCCTGTTTCTAAAATTTACTCAGTGTTGGTGGGCCCTCTGATCTTCATGGAGACCTGCGCGTTTCCCTGTGGATACTGATCTGTGTGCAGGGTAAAGGGGTTAAAATAATACTGAGGCTTTGGCTGGATGTACAGAACACTGCAGGAGAATGGGAAGGCAAGAAATGCAGTGCCTGAAATAGGTACAGTGATGATTCTGGTCATCACTGAGGAACATCTAACTCCAGTTGGATGAAATAATGCGTTCAGAGAATTGGCCACTAAAAACCAGAAGGGCAATTCAGATTGGCACAGCCAAACCAAGGGTCCAGTGCTCCTGCTTGGCGTAATCTGCCATCCTGAACAGCTTCATAGTTCAAGGAAATACTATGTGCAAGAAAAAAGGTAGTTTCACTTGGGGCCAGCAACATTTTCTGGGTTATTTTTCTTTTAATGTTAGGTGAGTGAAGCTAAGGATACATGTTGTCTTACACCCTGCTGGAAAAGATGGGTTTGCATAATTTGTTAGTCATCTTTCCAGAGCTTCTCTCCCAGCATGTCCCTAGAGATGTACATTTTAGTAACACAAATATTGTTCTTTCATGTTGTATTGCTGAATGCCAGCACAAACTTTTCAACAATGAAGAAACCACAGGTTGTAACAAAGCAATAGGACCATCCTTTCTCCATCAGTGTTGGGTGTCTTACAGTAACTGGGAGAGAAATTCTTATTCCCAGATGTATATTAAATCTTTATTATAGAAACATTTTTTTCTGGTTAGTTACAATTTAGCTCTAAAACAAAGTCCTGACACTAATCGCTTTTACAAATCCTTTTTCTAGGGCTTGAGTCAACTCCCTTTGAAGTCAGTGAAAGTCTTTGAATTTACTTAGAATCAGTAGAGGCCCCTACATTATAAGCAGCACTTGGTTGATTGGATTAAGAATAAAAAACACTTATAGTAACTGCACTTACACACAGCACTAAAACTTTCAAATAACAGCCTTCTAATAAAATCTTAATTTCTAAAACATGTGAGCCTAATTATTATTCATCTGTGCTTGCATGCTGTGCTACCTCTTGCAAAGCTTTCTGCCTCATATATCATGTTGTAATTAGTAAAGTGGGAAAACACATTCATCTCTTCTTCAAAGAAAAAAATCACACTTTAATCTTAAGTACATCATAATTGGCAAGAGGAAAAAAGAGTGGGGGAGGTATCTGAAGAGTACGTCAAGGATTTTGCATGGCCTATCTTTTTATTAGGGAATCATTGCTGTATAGCTTTTATTTCTGTATTATTACTGGCTAGAAAAAATAAGGGAGAGAGCCACAAAGAAAGGAGCACAAGGACCTTATGAGGAAGCATCAAACCAAGAAGAAAAACCTTGTATTGGGAAAACCTTCTCTCCTTCCCTTTTTGAAACAAAACCTTGAAAGCTGTTCAAAAATAGTAATGCCACTTATCTTACTCATAGGACTGTCCCCCTAACAGAGCCAGAAGACTGAGATAGCATCTTATGGCTTATGGAACCATGCAGAACAGAAAAAAAATCTTTTTCTAAATTATAATTCACATGATGAGGCTGCATAGTGGTCCGTGGGCTATTCTGAGAGTATGCGGAAGTCCAGTGGTCTAATATTTGGGAATTCCTGCTTAAAATTCCTGGCTTCTTTGTGAAAACAGCCAGTAAGACAAAAATGAAATATGTATTTTTACGGCAATGAAATGAGGGGATGAACAAATCTGCCTCTGTAATAAGTTTGAATATGGTCATTTATCCAAATAGATAAATCATTTGGAGCTAAAATTTTATGTTGTTCATTTCTCTTTCAGTACTGTAAAATGAGCAATGATCTAAGAAATAATCAGCTGGGCTAAATATTTAACGATAAGAGGACTGGGGATATATATTTTAAATTGGTGTAAAATGAATGCAAGGTTAAAAATTACCAAAATGGGAGTAAAGAATGATAGGGTATGCTTCCCTGGAGTCAGTTTACTGAGGATCCCAGTATACTTTAAGCAAAGTTTGTCTGAAGCTCACAAACTTTTTTGACATTATAATGTGCTAATTAGAAAAAATAGGCCTGGGAGCCTAGCTTAGGACCAATGCTTTTGTTTCAAGTGTCTTGCCCTAACTTAAACATAAAGTAGTCTCAGATGAAAGCAAGATTTCAGTTTATTTTTTGTCTTCCCCTTCAATCACATCAAATCCTGGAACCCAAAGGTAATGGGGTAATGCAAAATAGTACCTGTCTGTGGTTACTGAGGTTTATTCTGGGCTTTTGCAAAGCACAGACTGCAACAGAGACAGCTGAATGTGTCTTTAGCACTGTAAATGAACTGCCTTTTTCACATCATAGTGAATTTAAAAAGCCCCCAATTTAGACTTCAATTTCTCTATATTTTAGCTCTCCAAGTCAGCAGTTATAGCGTACTTCCATTCCCTATTGGTTATGGCAGACTATTTGCAAACTCTTAATCTTCCATCATCTTTAAATAAAAAATAAAATAAAATTTAGATTTGCAGTCTGGAAATATGCCAGTTTCCACTTAAATAGTCCATGGAGCAGAAAGAATTGGGCAGAAACTTACCCAGAGGAAAAGCCTCAGCAGATGAGTCCCAAGGAATTGGCTTGCTCATCCTCTCTGCATGTTTAGTGTTTGTGTGTCATAATCACGACATTGTGCTTTTTAGGGTTGACTTCTCACTGGGATTAGAATACACTTTTGCAAGCACTTCGTTTAGGCATTATGACTTTGGGTAAGCTGCTCAGGAGCTTTGCAGCCTGTGTGGAAGTGGTGGGTGACATATTTGTCCGTACCAGGGGACACACTGCTGTGAGGGAGCTAGGCTATGGCAGCTATTGGCTGTGCACTGAGGCTGACAGGAAACCCATCTGCCTGACCTCTGAATATCAGTGTTATGTTTTGTCTCTGTATCTCCTTTAGCTGTACTGAGCTGAGTAACTTGTGTTTGATGAAAGATATGTATGTGCTTTGTTGAGCAGCGGGCTGGAGCTTTTTCTACCCATGCTCTGAAATTGTTGTAGGTGAGCCTGCCTCACAGGAGCAGGGAGGGAGCTGAGGTGTGCTTTAGGGCAGCAGCAGAGAGTGTGGGGATGGCCTGTGTGCTCTCCAGAGGGTGGTGGGCACTGCAGTGTCTCCAGGCATTTCCCCTGAGCAGCCATATTCTGCCTGACAGTGATGAAAAGAGAGAGGGGGGAAGTCATGTCTCCTTGAAACTTGTTCCAATAGTTGACCAATTTTCAAACATCTTGGTTTAAATATAAATTTGTTGAGTATCATCTTCCAGGTATTGGCAGAACCACCACCTAAACCTTTTTTTCCCTGCAAAGGAGATAAGATTGTTATGAAGCCATGTCTTATTCTGCTTTCTGATAGTATAAACTGATAGAGGTCTTTCACAATGACATGTTTTCTGGTATTTCAGTACTTTTTTCCCTCTTTGTCCTTCTAAATTTTTCATTATGCTTTTTTAAAATTGGAGAATTTTAGATCAGGAAATTAAAGCTTTCTGGTTATAATTCAATATACTCTATATGCTACAGTCAGGAATGTAGGTGCCAGAAAAGAAATTCAAGAAGGTATACATTAAAATATGCAACACTGTTTTTCCTGCCTCCCCACTCTTCGCTATCTTCACTATAGGCAACTTGCTTTGATTATACCAAATAATCATACCATTGACCAAATGTGAAATGACACTGCTGCACACACAGCCTTTAGTTCTTGGCTCAGTGAATCTTGGTTACCAGGCTTACCTTTCAACAAAATGATTCTTGTTGTATGTGAATATCTTCGTTCAGTACAATAAAATGAATCAGTTTTAGCTCATTAGGCAAAATGTTGCATAAATGAATAAAAAAACCCCTATTTGCTGCTATAAATATGTTATGGAAAGTAAATGTTAAATTAGATCTAATATTTAATAACAGTAACATCATCTTTTTTAAACTTTACAGTATAAGCATATTGATAGACAAAATGAGCGACTTGGATTTTAGTCCATCATGGGGTGTATAAATGTAAAGCAATGCCAACAACGTACCAAGGGTAGAGATATGCACACGATATACCTCTGCTTCAAAAACACAAGGTACTTTCCAGCAATTTAGGGGACAACTTTTCCTGGATAATTAAAATATTTTGAAATATTTTGCAGGGATTAATATGCTAAATGAACCCCAAGCTGAACCCTTCACTCAGCTGGCTTGAATCTTGTCTTTCCTGAATGTTTCATGGGTTTACAACCACTTTAAATCTACCTCTCTTTAAATCTTGTTTAGGCTAAAATTGTGGGGGTTCAGTTTCTTCAGTCTTGGGGCTTCTCTAAGTGGGTTTCAGTGTCAGAATTCAATGGTTTGGGCATGCAAACTGGGAAAGCCTTGAAAATGGCATTTGAGATCAGATGGGCCAGTGGGTGTGGATTGCCTTGACCTGACTGTGGTTGCAGAGGACAGAACTAAATTCTTGGTAACTTTTTCCTGGAGTATAGGCTTACTGAATGGAGTCTTTTCCTGGCAGTGAGTATAGATGTTGTTTTTGATCGAGAGAAAGGTTCAAGTTTCATCAGACCTTGATTCCCTCCTGTGAGCCCAAGGAGTATGGAAACTGGAGCTGTTATGAGTGCAGCCCTTCAGCTTTGCAACTTTGTCAGTGGTATTTCAGGCAATTTCTAAATTACAAGAAGTGATCTGAAAGCTACAGAACAATTCAGCACCCATGGTATTGATTTGATTAATTTATCCCATATTTTCAAAGGAAAAAACCCAGTAAATATTTGGAAATTGAAACAAATATTAACATCAATTGTAATGGCATGCTATTTTCTTCCAGGGGACATAGACACTATAGATCTGTCATAGTGCAAGTCTTTTCCTAGAGTTGATAAGGAAATGACAAAAATGCTATCATTGTGGGAAAGCATATATATTGTTTAATGATTATATTTTTTTAGGGATGGAGAATTTTTTGGAAGGTGATAACACAGAAATATAACTGAACTCATAATAAAGCTCAGTGATATTCACTTAAATCTTGACTGAGCTGTCCCATGCTCTCTTTCCCACTTTTGTAGATGAAGTTTTCACTTTGTCCTTGTACCTCTACTAATTAGTTTACCTTCTAAAGCATGAAATTATTTTACCCATCCTACTTGTCTGAACAAGGCTTTAGAGTCAGGCTGGTAGCTACCACTAATTATAGCTCCAAGGCCTGCAATCGACCTAATTCCTGATCATCTTTTTCCATATTTTCCACTGGACATAAACTCCAAACACCTCAGCAGTGAAATTCACATGAAGATCCCCAAATCAGACTGCTAAGCACCTGTGAGGTTTGAGTGGGAGCCCAGCTGCTGACATGAGCCTTGCACAAAGCCCAGCAAGGGCTCTCAGGTGAAGTGTTCATCCACAAGACAGAAGAGCAATTTTCTGTGCTGCCCTGCTTTTTGACCTCTGTTTGGGATGTGAATATCTGTTTACACCCCCATCATCTGGCTATAGCTCTCCAACAAGACCCTGGTAACTTGGTCTCTCCTACTGGCTTGGCCTCTCATTTTGAGCAAAGCTCCAAAATTTCCAATTCTGGAGCTTTGCTGGTCAGATGCCAGGAGACTGGATCTACGCCACCACCCAAAACAGAATTAGTCCTTTTTTCTACTCAAGCTCATCACAATGGTATATGAATATGGAATACTTCCACACTGGGGACTGAGAGTGCAAACCCTGTGTTCTGGTTTCTTCATGGTTAAAGAACTCCTCTCTGAATTTCGGTGCTTAGGGTGAAGACAGTACTCCAAATGAAGTCTCCCATGGGCTAGCCATATGCTCTTGAAGCTGGGTCTTGGTGTGCGTGTTTAAGAACAGGTTGGGGTCAGATTTGCCCCAAAAGCAGGCAAGGAAAGGCCAGAAAAGATTATTCAGGGTCCAGTCTTATGTCCTTTACTGTGGAAATCCTAAGGATACTTGACTATATAGCAGAAGCAATGGCTTGGACCAGAAACACCGAAGGTAAAATTGTAACTTTAGATCATTCCCATAGGTCTGTCTAAGGTAATGGTCCCAAAGGAAGCAGTATCTAGTAAATCTGTCCCTTTCGATCCAAAAAGTCACATTACACACAGAGAGCATGACGCAATGTTACTTTTCAGATGACTGGCAGATTATTACAGTTTTTGAGTTTTAGTAACCATTCCTTTGTAAGGCAATAACAGAGATGCCTCCCCCCCCCAAT